>JAJJWW010006542.1:0-146782 GCA_023531295.1 Papaver armeniacum | reverse complement strand
GGCGGAATAGTCGCTAGGAAACATCTCGGTGTGGGCTTAAAGTCTGCTTGGAATCCCTTAGGATCGGTGAGTCGAGCTCGGTCGGGTCAACGGGTCAGCTCGGGTCGAACTCGAGTCGAGGCAGAGTCAGGCAGGAGGCCGATCGAGATCATGAGTTAGACCCAAGTCGGTACCGAGTAGAGGTGAGTGACCTTGGCTGCAGACCAGTTGCGTTGGCGTGGCTCTTGCGCCCAGCACGATCCATTGTCGCTTAGTCACGCATGAGTGTTCGCCTTCCACTATGACCTCGGTGCATAACACAGTCGACGCACCATCATCTCATGACGACAACACCACGGCGCTGTCCACACCGTAACCATCGGAGCCTTAGCGCAATTGTCTGACCTTCATTGCTTCTCTAGCTCAGCTGCCAGCCAATACCAACCATGATGGCTATGCAACTTATAACTCGGCTGCTCCATTCTCTATAACCCTCAGACCACAGGCCTTTGCCACAATCATTTCAATCACTTGCCATTCTTAGAATGATAATACCACAATACCAACGAATCACAAGCTTCACCGCAATGCCAACCTGCAACTTCTTTCACTGGCCATTTTGCCGGCTGAAATACAGCCAATACTCAACTCAAACTCCACGAAATTCAAAGACTTTGCTCCCGTATACAACCTTACATGATATACCGTGCCATAAACCTCCTTATACTTGTTTATCTCGGGCTTCTGTGCGGCTCCATCTGCAATGTCATCCATCTGCATGCATCTCTGCAGCTGCATCTCATCACCAATTCCTGACTCAAAACCCATTTAGCATCATCTCCATCCTGATGAGTAACCAACAGCTCATCTCTTCCATCTTAATTACTTAACACACACACTTCTGACATCATATAAACCCAATCACTTCTAGCTCATAGCCCATGACAATCACCACAACCTCAACATAAATCCTCAATTCATAGAGTCCGTGTAGTGCTGAGAAAGAAAAGAGATCGTCGCATTTAGGAGACTTGGCAAGAAGCCATTGAGTTCTTTGCCTTCCCGATTTTGAGTTGATAAACCAAGAAAATTTCCGAGCCAAATAAAAGATTTACGCGTGATGAAGAAAAAGTAGGACTGCGTAGCACAGCATGGTACAACCGTATATCAAGATGGATGTATAATCACTTGCTAAGATGACATAGGGTTCTGCTATTGTTATATCCAATCGTAAATCCTTCCCAGCTAGTTGCATTTACTCCCATCACCATATCACAGTCACTTAATTTATTAAGTGCAAAAATCTCATTAACCTGGACTTGACATCCTTATATCAAATAAGGAATTATCGAAGCATTAGGTTTTAGCGAAAGCCTATATAAGGCTTAGTTCCTAGAAGAAAAGATACACTTTACAGAGAAAAAGAAAAAAGAATAAAAAGAGAGGAAATGTTTTTATTTTATATCTAGGTTTACCCCTTTGGGGAAACCAATTTTTCTTCTTTTAATTCTTCTTTTATATATTTTTATGGGTTTTAGTAAATCCATGTGTAGCTGAATTTTTATTGATTAGGGATGATTTCAAAGTCCCGATTAATGGAACTTTATTCTTTTTCACAAGTTTATTTTGAGCTTAATTTCTCGTCGATTGTCTCTATTATTTTTATCGTCTAAGATTACTATTGGGTTATTCAATTGTCCATTTGAATTAACTTGATAGTAATTCTTCTACTAATATTGGGGTTGGTGATCGTGTAATAGTCACTCAATTCCATACACAAGTAGTATATCGCAAAAGCTGACAAAGGGATTCTGTTAAGCAATTGTGTATAGAGATGACACTGAAAGCATGATCGAGCTTATGCGTCTCTGATGCTAGGATCAACCTAATTCACAAAAATGTAATGGATTCGATGGGTTTACACCTTGAGATCTTATTCATGGTGGCTCGATGGATGGAATCTGAGTCGAGCGCTTCGTATCCAGTGACAAAGGAATTCCAGGGATAGCATAGCTTATTGCTATTCTACGATTTGGTGACAATAGAAATTTTACAAGAGATAAACAAATACTTTTATTAAGTTTAAATTTAAATGGCGGTGAATGATTCTTTAATCATCTTTGTTTTCTTATTATCTTTTTATTTTCTTTAATCAAATAACCCCCCTTTGTCTTTTATCTTATTTTGCTGAACTAAATAACATATCAATTACACAGCTCTCTGTGGGAACGATCTTTACTACCACTATAATTACTAGTTAATTAGTGGGAAATATCTTAATTAATTTGTTGCACTTACGACACGATCAAATTTTGGCGCCGGGTGGGAGCAATTGTTAATTGATTTGTTATTTGTTTAGCTTGTTTTTGCTTTTAGATTTTTTTTTGTTTTGATTTTCTCTTTTGTTCGTGAGTCGCCATGTTTCCTTACGGAAATAACATGTACGAGCACAAGATCAATCAACATATAGTAGTGGTAATCAATATGATTTCATCCCATTCTTATGACAACTACCAACCATCCTATGGGTATAATCAAAACCAATCTTTTGGGATCAATATCTCTGAACCTTATGGATATTCTCATACATGTCAACAACCTTATGATGGGCATGTAAGTGAACAACCACAAGGATGGGAGGATAGTTATACTTCTAATCGTTTATCTTCTAGATGTGAGAAGAAACTTGATCGGTTAATTCTTCAAATAAAGGCCAGTTTATCCACGCCGGAACCACTTAATGACCAACCAAGCATGGAGAACAATACATCAACCAGATCTTACTACAATATATCTAACCAAACTCCTGATCATTTTTATGATCGTTCACCTATTCAAAAGGAGGATACTTGTCCGGAAATCTCGGGTGAGTGAAAGTGCAGTGTTCAAGAACGCCTTGACCAATTGATCCAAGCAATGGCGCAACATCAACAAGGATTGGACCAATATCCTAGAGTGTTGATAAATCACCCAAGAACTTCAAGAAAGTGTCCAAAACTTAAGAAGTTTACTTGATAAAATTAAAGAAGACAGGAATAAAAAGAACTTTCGTCTCAAAACCAAAACTATTCTTGACATCTCTCCTGGATAGTAATGAATACTTGATTGGTAATGATTATGAAGATGAGCAACCTTTTGAAAGTCCGTGCAATAATGGTAAAGTTATTCCAACTCCGGATCATAATAATGATCACTCGATATTCAAAAGGAAGAGAATGGATATGTGACCGGTTGTCAATCCGTCAAATATAATTTCACTTTCTCGATCAACTAGATATAAATATAGTATGCGATAAGAAAGAGTTCAGATCCACATAGAGGCTTTCGTTGTTATAAAATTTCAGCCAAGTAACCACGGGGAATGTTTGTTGTATCTAAACAAATAAAAATAGTTGAAAGCAAAGTAAATAATTTGAGAAATCAATAAGGAGAAGATATTAGTCACGGATAGTATCATTCACAAACATGTATTTTCATCAATGATTAGAATTGGTATTTTAATCTCGTATTTATTAAAAGTCCTAGGATACCTTGATCGCAAGTATAACCCGTTAATTCCTGTTTTCATCACAACCACATTAAAACATGCATATGTGAATTCTTCGTAAGCAACCTAAAGTGTAAAAGCACAATTAAGTTTAACTCCTAAAAGTAATAAGTTCTATGGAATAAGACTAATCAATGCAAACGAATGTGTAAAAGCACTAAACGCTTTAACAAAGTTATGATTCACTTGTGACTAGTAGGATATATCACTACAAGCACTACCCACAATTATGCTACTTAGAATCAGGGATAAACAACTTTTTCGATTGAAAACCCTAATATAGCTCTAGAGATGAACGCAAATCGATTGATTCGGATCAACCTAACAAGTATTCAAATCTTATAACACTATTATCAGAATCACAAACAATAAATTACTGAGACAAAACTAATTCATTGAATCAAAAACATGTTGAGAAATCAACTTTATCCCATAACCAATAATATGTTTAGCTACTCATAGCTATGGAGTTCATCATAATCAATATTCAATAATAAAATAAGGAAGAAGAAGAACAAAAAGCAAACCCTAGAAGCGTAAACAAAACGGCTCTCCAAAATTCCAAGAATAAGATCTCCCATAAGTTGTAGAAGACCTCCCCTTTATAGCTTTTCTCCAACTTCTAAAATTAGGTCTAATCTTTCAAAGTCCATTAGATGAAAATCCACCAAGCCCATAAGAAGGAGAAACCCATGTAGAAAATATGTCCCAAAAGTGGTCACTGAATCTGGTATTTGGCCTAAAACTGGCAGGAATAGTCGTCAGGAAACATCTCCAGGTGACCAGAAAGTCCGCCTTGGCACCAGATCAGTGAGTCAACTCTAGTCGGGTCAACGGGTCGTTGGTCAACTTTCGACCAGAGTCAAACCGAGTCAGGGAAAGTCGGATCATGAGTTAGAGACCCAAGTCGGACTCACTTGAGGTGAGGACCTTAACTCTGAGCCAGCTTGCATTTACTGAGCTCAGAGCACAATCATTGTGTCACCCATGATGGGCCGCCTTTCCTCAGAATCTCCCTTGCATAACCTCGTAATGCACCATCATCTCATTGGCGCAACACCACACAGCACTGTCACCGCAACCACGGGCCTCGACCGCAATTGTCATAGCCTTCATTAGCCTCTAGCCTAGTTTGTTTACCAGCCAATACCACCAAATTAAGATGGCTATGCAACTTATAACTCCAACTCTGCTCCATTCTATAACTCGCAACCCACAGAGGCCTTTGCCACAATCATTTCAATCACTTGCCATTCTTAACGAGTAGCACACATAATACCACTTTAGAATCACAAGCTTCACCTGCAATGCCAACCTGCAACTTCTTTCACTGGCCATTTTGGGGGTGAAATGGCCAATACTCAACTCAAACTCCCTGAGAATTCCAAGATTTTGCTCCCATATACAACCCATGATATCTCCGTGGCCATAAACCTCCTTATCCTTGTTCATCTCAGCTTCTAAAGTACTCCATCTCCGCAATATCATCCATCATGCGCCATCCTCGCAGTTTATCTCATCACCAATTCCACTCAAACCCCATTTAGGCATCATCTCCATCCATTGAGCAACACAATTCCTCATCTCTTCCATCTTGGCCAGACTTAACACACCCACACAACATCATATAAACCAATCACTTCTAGCTCATAGCCCATGACAATCACCACAACCTCAAAAATCCTCAATTCCATAGAGTCTCATTTCAAATCATCCACAACAACCTTCCTCACCTCATCTGTACCTTCTATCACATTCACAAGTGCCAGCTCTATCAACACCATTTCCATCCGAGATGCCACAAAGACTCATTTGCACTTTCATTTCGCACCGCAGCCTCATCACATCACTCGACCTTCACCGCCATCGTGCCAGCCAAAGACTAACACCTTCATTTGTGACCAAAGAAATGGATTATCTCCCTGAACTGCAATCTCAGTTTAACTCATCATTGCAGCACCCATTGGCAGATCAACATCATTTTATCATAAAGCAAAGACAACCTTGCACGCAATTCACCTCAACAAAACTAGGCATCACTAGTAATCGCCACTGCAGCTCCATCACCAATCATTTCAACCACTCATTGGACCAAAGCTTCACAGCCTACAGAACAAGGGACACCATCACCGCAGTTCAGATATACAACCAAAAATAAAACTATATAACCGAGATCAGGCCATTCTTAGCTGCGAATGCACCACCAATCCAGGCAGAGTCTCGCAACACCAATTATCCCCAGCTAATTTCAGATCGGTTCTTCATATCACCTTCATCTTTCTTGATTTGTTCAATGCCAAAACCCATGAATCCCATAGAGCTTTTTCATCCACTGCTCCCCGATCCAATCTTCAAAACCTGCTTCATCAACACGCGTCATCACCCAACAACAGCCTCATTCTTCTCGATCTAATTTCTCAATTTTTCCATCAGCGAACTACAATTTCTTCTGGTTCTTCATTGAATCTCTCAAGAACACAAACACAAACCCTAAATTCATTCTTTTTGTAAATTCCATCAATGCCCATCATCATTCTTTCTCTCCCTCGCTTCATGAATCAGCTAAACCCCTTCGTCTCTTCCTCGATTTGAACCAGATCAAACCATTCCCGATTCAACCTATGAGATCTCCTTTTCTCGTTTCAAACCATGAACCCTCTTCTCGATCCGAGTATGAGCAAAGCAGATCCCGCTCTTCTTCAACTTCATCTCCATCTTGAATTCTCACCACGATTTCTCCCTATTTCCACCGAGAGTTGCGCTCGATTCATCCGCCACTATTTTCTCGATTTGAAAACTCGAGAATGATTGAAAATGCGTTTTTCAACGACTTCCATGGTTGTGTAAGAGAAAATACACAGGCACCCACTAATGGATACTGCCACCAAGAGTATCCCCTTAACCTGTGACTGGCTCCAGATAGCACATGCCTGTGAAATGACACTCTTGCCCTTCTTGCTCAAATAAAGTGATTTCTTCTTTTTTTCCTCCGTGTGACTCCAGAGTACCTAATAACTCAAAAACACTCATAAGATACATAATTTACAAGAAAAGTAAAGAAAGAAAGCGTAACTACTAAATAGTAAATTAGGTGTTTTAGACACCTATCAATATGACATAACCGTTGTTATTAATGGTGTAACGTACACAAGTGAAGATTTTAGGATTTGCACCGATGAACTAGACTTTTTGGGAGAGGATTCACATCCCATGACGAGGTTGTTTAAGAAATCGATATTGAGAAAGAAACCAAATTGATTGAAGTCGTGGAAGACCCAATTGAGCTTGTGAAGGTATATAATGATGTTGAGATTTCGGTTGAAGCAGAAATTAAAAGATCGATAGAGGACCACAATATACTTGAGGTAAATAATTCACTAGAGTTAAAAGATGAGGATCCGAATAAGGTTTGTCTAATCCTTTACATAGTTCTATATCTATTGATCCTTTCCATCCAATTGAAGTAGCTTCTGAAAGAGTTGTTAACCCGGCTTTTAGGAAAATACCTCACTTAGGATTGGAGTTATGTGCTTCCAAAGTTTTAATGGATTATTTGTCTTCTAAGTATCCACCACTTGATGTGTTTGATTCTAATAGTTTGCAAGCACCATTTCAAGAACCCTTTGAAGTTCTCGAATTCTATGTTCTCTATCCACTTTCGAGTGTAGAAAGGACTAAGTGTGGGGAAACTTCAATAAACTGATAGCTTCAATATTTATATCTTGCACTAATGTTTTCATGAAGTTGTTATTAGAATTGCAGATCAAGCTGGGAAGACTACCAAATTTTCGTGTTGTTGGTGTATGGTAGATAACAGAAGGTCAATGAGGACGTTAAACCAAGCGCTAAATGGGATGCAACCCATAGGTTTTGTATCTTAAACCCTTTTATTTTATTTTCATATCATATTTGCATCCCCATGTTTAATTTCATTGAGTCTATAATCTATTTTAGAAGAAAATTATGACGAATACCTTTTAAATCCCGAGAACAATTCAGACTGCACGTAGTTCAGTCCAGAGACCATAACTGTCAGACTGTTTATCGAAACACTGTGACCTTTTGACACTGTGTAGAAAACATGTATATGAACAACTTTTGTGAAATGGAGTTTTTCCAAATTCCTTACCAATTTGCACAGTTTTTGCGTTTTATATACTGCTACGTCAGAATTCAGATTTTTCCGTTTACACATTGAGGACAATGTGAAGTTTAAGTGTGGGGGAGTCTTTTGCATATAGAGTTTCTAGCCTTTTTAAGTCAAAATTTTCAATTTCTTTGTATATATTTGAATAAAACCTCCAACTTGTAGAGATTTTAGAGTCACTAACATACTTCTAGGTATGTTTACATAAAGATTCTGACCGACATAACTGAACTTGGAAGTGTTAGGGAAATACGTTCGGGTTTCTTGCTTGTTAGAGTGTTAAATAATGGATTTAATCATGCCGGTGATGCAAATAAGGAGCAGGGAGAAATGCATTGTTAGAGTTGCTGATCAATCATTAGTGGAGACTACCTATTTTCATATCAACTGAGGCACTAGACCAAATTTTCTTTGTAGCTGACTAAAGAGCTTTATTTTGAGTGTGTGTCACCGTACGTTGATTCCGGGTAGAATGGTGAGCTACCCAACCTCCCACCAATAGAAGCACTACTCTTTGATCTCTTGAGTGCTAATTTTGTCAATTATGAGGGTGGCGTCTATAGATGAAAACCACCTTCTTGTAGTTTGATTTGCAGTTAGCACCATTCTCTCTCTCGCCAACAACAGGTCCATAGAAACACCATCATCATCAACAAGTGGAGCGACATCAAAATCTATAAGGAAAGTTGAGGACGTTTAAGGTTTACAAGCAACAATTCAAGGAAGAGCAAATTTCATATCCAAGTAAAGCAACATACAATGAGCAGATTTTTACATATATGTTGAAGACTTACATATAGGAGCGGAATTCTATATCTAAGTATGAAGACTTATTTACAAGAGCTAAGAAAATTAAAAGATGAAAGTAATTGAAGTTTATGATACGAAGACAATACAAGTTGTGAAGAACAAAGTGGTAAGGTACTTCTTTCATGGCCATGTTAATTTTAATTTCGTTATTATTTTCGTAGTTGCAATCTTTTTATCAAAAAAAAAAAAGAAAAAAAAATACAAAAAGAAAAAAAGAAAAAAAGAAAAAAAAGGAAAGGAAAAAAAGAAGAAGAGAGAAAATACAAAAAGATTTGCATTTAGGTTGTTATTTGTTCAATAAGGCCATGGGGAAGAAAAATATATAAAGAAGTTTCAAGCAACAAGGAATTTGAGGAAAAGAGTTACAAATTGTCATAGTTCTACAAAATTCAAGAGTTTATCATCAACAGTTGAAGACCGAAGACGAAGACCAAGAAGATGAAGAAGACGAGCTAAAGACTACGTTTCTATTGGATGCTTTGTGAGAGTGGTGCTATCATCATTGCAATCGAATTTGAAGGTGGTAAGTACTCTCACCCTTGCTATAATGGTTGATTTCCTTTCTTAGAGATCATCAGAAAAAGTTTTTTATTTCCCACGATCTTGTGGGGTCTCCAAATAATTCGGAAGGTTTCCTTCCCACCATTCAACGTGTGTAGGATTTTTCTCTTCATTCCTACCGCATTACATATGAGACCAATAAAAAGCCGTCTAATTGAGTGCAATTATCATAAAATCCTTTTAAGTGAGGCGAAGTCGAGCGAAATGCTTATTGATCGCTCTCAAACACGTAATCTCTCATTATGGTGTGGTTATTTCTCACTCAACATTTAAGAATGAGAATATGTTTTTTGGTATTTCTAGCTTCTTATTACTAGCATGCAAAACTCTATGTCCTCATAGCTCTTTGGATGCTTGGGAAACTGGAACGCTTTGAAGTTGGAGTAGGTTTTGTGGGTATATCTCTCGTAATCCCTCACGAGACTATAACTCGTCCACTAGGGACACCTAGGGGTTTAAAGGCCTGTTTCACATGCTAAGTGCAACCATCTCCTCAACGACATGGAGTTGTTGTATTTTAGATAGTTTGCTCGAGGACTAGCAAAAGCCAAGTTTGGGGAATTTGTTAAGTGCATATTTTACATATATTTGGTATCAATTCCACGCTAGTAATTGCTTATATTCTTGCAAATTATTGTGTATTACGTTTGGTTTCTTGTATTTGTCTTTCATTAGGTGAATCATCCAAAAGAAGTGGAAACAGCTACAAAGTGAAGTCACAAGTGAAGAAAGGCCAAAGACCTAGTGGAACTCTTTCAAATGGAGGATTTATTTGTATCATTTTGTATATGGCGAGAAGACAAAGTCAACGGCGAAAGAATGAAGTCATTCTGAGTTCGTATGAAGAATTTATGAGCAAAATAAGAACTTGGAAGACTAAAAGGGCAGAGTGGTCATTTCCAGGACAATTGATATCGTAAGCACCCCCAATGTACGTTAAGGGGTAGTCATTTTGTTAAGGGTGGACTGTCTCAAAGGAACTGTTAAAGGAAGTCATGCTATTTATTGAGGGAAGGTAGAATTCAAGAGCCGTTAAAGGCAATCGGCCTATTTACTCGGGGCCACCGTCTTCTACATTTAAACTAAACAGAACGGAACTTGGTCGGGTTCTCACGACCATTTATTTCCTGGTCATTCTCGACGAAATGATGTAACTCATGGATGTTGTTAGTGTTACAAGTATCTTAGAATCCAGGAAACCGTGAGTTCATGTGGTTTTAGAGATTATTTGAGCAGGAAAAACAAGGGAGAAATGGTTGTTGCCATTGGTCAATCATGATTATCAATACAAGTAATTGATGGAGAAAGATCACGATGATAGTAACTGCCACTAGGTTGTCACGGTGCTATAAGAGACATGTCGCGTTTGACTTAGCTTTATACATCGGTGTTGTTCCGCCAATATCGGCCATTGATGGAGAGGAGCTACAGCCATGGAAGTCGAGTTGGATAGGGAGTTATCGTGATCAGATGGAGATGGGCAAATCGAGAGTGGGTGCTACCACTGAAGATGGAGTTGTTGTAGAATATGGCAGTGAATATGGGTTTGCTGCCATTAACCCGAATAGTGATTAACTGGGAGTCGGAGGTTATACAAATCATGGAGCATTGTTTGCGCCATTAATGACGATGGAGCATTGAATCTAGGCATGTAGTCATCCGTGATGGCAGGGACACAGAACCAAGTGAAGAAGGAGAGTCCGTGTAGTGCTGAAGAAAAGAGATCGCCGCGTTTAGAGACTTGGCCGAGAAACCATTGATGTCGCCTTTCGATTTTGGAGTTGATAAACCAAGAAGATTTTGAGCAAATAAAAGATTTACGCGTGATGAAGAAAGTGGACTGTGGTACAGCAGGGTACAACTTCGTATATCAAGATGGATGTATAATCACTTGTAAGATGACATATGGGTTCTCGCTATTGTTATAGCCAATCGTAAATCCTTCCTACCAGTCCGTTACTCTCGTCACACCATATCAAGGCCACTTAATTTATTAAGTGCAAAACTCTCATTAACCGACTTTGACATCCTTATCAAATAAGGAATTGTCGGGCAGTTAGGTTTGGAGGAAGCCTATATAAGGCTTAGTTCCGAGAAGAGAAGGATACACTTTACAGAGAGAAAGAAAAAGAATAAAAAGAGAGGAAAGGTTTTTATTTTATATCTAGGGTTTACCCCTTTGGGGAAACCAAGTTTTCTTCTTCTAATTCTTCTTTTATATATTTTTATGGGTTTTAGTAAATCCATGTGTAGCTGAATTTTTATTGATTAGGGATGATTTCAAAGTCCTGATTAATGGAACTTTAATTCTTTTCACAAGTTTATTTTGAGTTTAATTTCTCGTCGATTGTCTCTATTATTTTTATCGTCTAAGATTACTATTCGGTTATTCAATTGGCCATTTGAATTAACTTGATAGTAATTCTTCTACTAGTATTGGGGTTGGTGATACGTTTAATAGTCACTCAATTCCATACACAAGTAGTATATCGCAAAAGCTGACAGAGGGATTCTGTTAAGAAATTGTGTATAGAGATGACACTAGTAAGGTACTTAGAATTATGCGTCTGATACTGAATCAACCTAATTCACAAAACATAATGCATTCGATGGGTTACACCTTGAGAGAGCTTATTCATGGTGGCTCGATGGATAGAATCTGGTAGTCGAGCGCTTCCGTATCCAGGACAACAAGAATTCCGGGATAGCAGAGCTTATTGCTATTCTACGGTTGGTGACAATAGAAATTTTACAAGAGATAAACAACTACTTTTATTAAGTTTATGTTCATGTGGCGGTGAATGATTCCCTTAATCATCTTTGTTTTCTTATTATCTTTTTATTTTACTTTAATCAAACAACTCCCCTTTGTCTTTTATCTTATTTTGTTGAACTAAATTGTTGGGAATAATGCCCTAAAACAATTAATGTGACATTTTTCAAGTAGTTTAATAAATGATTATTGCATACTCTTTGAGATATATTGTTATATGAATTACTATGTGATTAACTTATATGCGGGAATATGAGTTATCTGTCAATGTGATGAGATCATATTGATGGGTCTCTAGAAACTCTTTTACTACGTCGATGAAACAAAGAGTACTTCTTTATTGTTATTTCATAAAGTTCTTAATTCCCGAGAATTTATGTATACCTTACATGTTCGTCATCTCCATCTTGTCTCGTTAAGGAGGTCATAGAGTGATCCAATATTCAACGAGATGGATAGTTATGATGACATAGTAGGATTACATGTTCAATATGAAGTCCATGAATTATGACATCCCCTCATATTACAAGTGCAGAATTATTATTCTAAATCTCCACAAAAGATCGCTCAAATTGTTTGAGCGATTATTAGATTAATAATGGTTGTCCATCACATGTAATAGTCGAGATATAAGACATAAATAATCGTAATGACACTGACAAGCAAGAGTTGCTATGCCATGGATTATTTATGGATGTCAGGTACAATGGAGGGATCATTATGTAGAATATAACAAGGCTAAAGGGTTTATTAATAAATATAGCATGAGTTAGAGGGTTCAATCACAAATTTATAGTGGACTCGGGTTTGTGATTAGTAGTCAGCAAAACTAATACGAGACGTGGTGGGGTTTTGACCTATTATTAAGCTAACAAATGCGTAACCCTAAAAGACCTAACGGTTTTATCTTAGTGGGAGAGTGGACTAAAAATCGCTATATAAAGATATGGTGGATTATTTATTTGTTACGCCCACACTTAATGTGAAATTATCTTCTCTTCCTTTGATAACCTCGGTTAAGTATTTTACGTATAAGAAAACCCAAGCTTCCATTATTAGCACAGTTCTTGTTTGAAGGTTTATAAAGAAAACACAGGAGTGAGGTGTGTGTAAGATTGGAATCTTTGGAGATCATCTCTATTGTCACAAAGGTAAGTTATTTGAACCATCTATTTTGTTTCATATGTATAATCAAGTAGATGGATCTTCTGGGTTATGGAAAAAGCTGTTTGAATCAAGTCTTCCATTGTGTCTATGATTTGCTTGTTTCAACAAATGTATCGAGCTACTTCGCTTATGATTGTATGTATGTTTTATAATTAATCATAATTAATGTATATTTCAACAATGATTGATTGATTGATTTGTATATATGATTTATTTTAATTACTAATTAATATATAAGAAGATGAGATCTGTTTATATGTTATATTTATTTTGAATCACATGTTATTTGTGCAAATCATGTATGAGATATGATGGTTGATTTTTATTGATCTAAACTATGATTTTTTGTAAAAAAATTAAAATCCAGTTTAATCACGTTTTTTTTTATTTTATCAAATATATATTATTAATTTTAATTAATGGAAATATATTGGGATTTGATTTGATTTATTTTTAGAAAATAAATAAATAGAAGGAAAACGTGGTTTAGTTGAAAACGTGTTTTTTGAAAAGTTTGTTTTCGAAATATTTTTTCAAAGTTAAAGGATCGTGATTCAAGCTGACTTGAACTGGAACTGGGTTGAGTCAAAACGGGATCGGAACAGTTCTGATCCGTCTTTAGGATTATCCAGAATGGTTTAGAACTAAGATTCTGGATTGGTTCTAAAAGTCTGTTTGGCTCTGGGATTAGTTTTGTTCTGGAATCAGTTTAATCTAAAGATCTGTTTTGGATTACAAGGTTTGTTTGGCTGTACAGTTCTCTGTTTGGTTATGGAGTTAACTTAAATCTAGTTAGGGTCCGTTTGGTTTACAAGCCTGTTTTGTTATATCCTGATAACATCTTTTTTGATGTATAGCTATATACTATATATAGGATTTAATGAATTACCTGTATGGCTATATATTATATATGGTGTTTAATTAATTACATACATGCTCGTTTTGAATGTTGATAGTGATACTGATTGCAACATGTAAATCAAATGTATGTATGATGTATGATTCATTTTGCATATTTTTTTAAGAGATATTAAGGGGAGAGGGTATATAGATACCCATAGCTTTCCATTAACAATCCATGGATATGATCTGCTTATCTAATTCCCTCGTGAATTGCTATGTTAGTCAAATATCGCATGGATTACCATTCGGTCAATACTTGGACAGACAAGCTAGTGTAGATTTCCCTTGGAAACTATTCTATCTTGTGTTGTATTCTAAGTTAAGTTAATGGGATGACACTTAACCGATATATGAATAATAATCGTCCCATAGAACTCAAAAATCATATATTCGGAAGCTAAATTTGATTGGATTATTTGATTAATTTTACAGAGATGTTAGATAAATTGAATCAAGTTGAATGAGATTCTCTTAATGAATATATATGTATGCTTATTCCTTAGAATGAGTAGATGTATGCATTGATTATGAATCCAAGTTTGTTATGAAATGAAAGTATTGTAATGAACAAAAGTTTTTTGTTTTGAATTCTGTAAATGCTTGTATCTCACTGTATGTTTTATTGCTACTTGAATAGATGTCGAATATGAACGTTTTGCCTAATTTGTTAAGAGAGAATCAGTTGACCGGACCTAACTATGTGGACTGGAAAAGAAACTTGGACATTTGTTTGATTGCTCACGATTATAAGTTCGCTATTGTTGGGGAAAGACCTCAAGTTCCTCTTTGAGAATGCTTCTCAAGAAGAGAAGGATGCCTTTGCTAAGTGGACAAAGGCTAATGATATGTCCAAGTGCTATATCATGGGGTCTATGAGCAATGTTTTGCAATACACTTATGAAGGTTATCGGTTCTGTCTGACATTTTAGAAAGCCTCAAAGGACATGTTTGCGGAACACGGTTAGATCACTGCAAAACTGGTCATCAAGAAACTTATGAACACCCATATGGTTGATGGAACTCCAGTTCGAGATCATGTATTGTACATGATGTCCCTTTTCAATGAACTGGATGTTTTGGGATCAACCATGAACAACTGAAATGAAAGTAGACATGGTGCTCAATTCTGCCTCCGTCGTTTGTAAATTTTAAAGCTTAATTTTAATATGAACAAGATGGAAATGGCTCTCCTCGAGCTACTCCAACAGTTGCAAGCGGGCTGAGGGGATAATTAAGGAGCAAAGGCCTCCGGAACACTTCATGTTGGGTCTTCTTACTGGTCCATCCCCGGGGCTAAGGGAGAAGAAGAAGAAGTTCAAGAAGAATGCTAATAAAAGCAGCGACAACTAATGCTCTTGGAGTCAAGAAAGGAAAAGGTGATAAGCCTAAAGGAAATGTTTCCCTTGCCAGCAACTTTGGGCATTGGGCGGAGCTACAAGGATTATCTAGAAAAAAAAGTGCGAGGTAATTTCAATCCTTAGTTGTCGAAGCAAATGTTGCTACTAACATACCAAATTCTTGGTGTGTTGATTAAGGGCCACTAATCATGTATGCAATTCTTTGCGGGGGTTCAGATAAACGAGCACCTAAGTGAAGGGAAATCTATCTAAACCTTGGTTCGGAAGCAAGGTTCTTTAGCCAAGCTATCGGAGAAGTCCATTGTTTTCTAGTTTTAATTCTAGTAGTAGGAATAAAAGTTTGGTACTTAAAAATTGTTTATTTGTACCCGGACCTTAGGAGGAACTTAATTTACAGTTTCTTGTCTAGTTAAAGACGGTTTGAAAGTTAAATTTGATTTCACCAAGGTTTTGATAATTAAAGGCAGTTTAATTATTTTTTCTGGTTTACTATCAGATGGATTATATCTTTTATCTCCTACTATACCTTGCGTTTACAATAAGGAAATAATTGCATCTCCTTCTTCTAATAAGAGGAAGTCTCCTAGTGTTAATTCTACATATCTATGGCATCTTAGACTTGGTCATATTAACTTTAACAGGATCAAGAGATTGGTACAAAGTGGACCTCTTAGTTCGCTAGATATTGAACCATGGTCTCTCTGTGAATCATGTTTGGAAGGAAAAATGACTAAGAGATCATTTTCAAAAGGAGTTAGAGCCAATGAGATATTAGAATTAATACACACACGTATGTGGTCCCATGAATGTTAAGGAAAGAGGTGGCTTTGAGTATTTCATTACGTTTCTTGATGATTACTCTAGGTTTGGCTACATCTACCTTATGAAACATAAATCAATCTTTTTGAAAAGTTCAAAGAGTATCGGGATGGAAGTTGAAAACCAAAACAGGTAAAAAGATAAAATCTATCCGATCGGATCGTGGTGGTGAATATCTTTCTAATCAGCTTGGAGCATACTTAGTGGAAAATGGAATTGTATCCCAACTCAATGCACCCGGTACTCACTTGCACCTGTGAACGGTGTAGGCGAGAGGAGAAATAGAACCCTCGCTAGAAATGGTAAGATCTATGATGAGTTATACAACCTTACCGATTTCTTTTGGGGATACGCCTGAAACTGCTAATATATTTTGAATTTAGTTCCAAGCAAGGTCATGTTACTGTTACACCAAGGAATTGTGGATCGCCACAAGCCAAGTCTACAACATATTAGGATATGGGGGTTATCCAAAGCACATATCTTTGAAAAGTAAGTCTAGCAAGTTGGAATCAAAATCAGTATGTTTGTTTGTGGGATATCCAAAGGCACTAAGAGTGGTCTATTTTATAATCCCAGGGAGCAAAAGGTATTTGTTAAGCAAATGCAATTTTTTCTCGAAGAGGATTATATGATGGATTACAAGCCTCGTAGTGAAGTAATTCTTGAGGAGTTATCCGAAATTGAATGATTGTAACTAGTGGTGTACAAAGTTCACAAAGTCCATTCATAGTGAACGATGTGGCTTCCATTTTTATCAATACCAATTTGCAAGTACCTTACTTGAATAATCCTCATACTAATCATAATGCAATTGGTACACAACAAATTGGTAATAACACACCAGGTCCAAGTACGTCAACAACACCAATAGTACAAAGAAGAACTCCGAACGTCAAGTTCAAACCCAACTAGCACAACATGTCCCTTCTAATCATGTAGATGCACCAGTTGTTCGTCAGAGTGGAGAATCGTGAAGCCCTAATCCAAAGTTTTTACATTTGGGAGAAACTTTTTGAAGCTATCCCAGATCAATCACCTTCGGATCCAACTACATACGATGAAGCAATGCGTGATAAAGATTCACCAAAATGGCAAGTGGGTATGGAAGATGAGATTGCTTCAATGCATTCCAACGAGGTCTTTGATATTGTAGATCCACCATCTAATATTAAACCCATTGATGCAAGTGGGTTTACAAGAGGAAAAGAGGCCACGATGGAAAAAGTTGAAACTTTTAAAGCGAGATTGGTGGCAAAAGGGTATACTCAAAAACAAGGAGTTGATTATGAGGATACTTTTTCGCCGTTGCCATGTTCAAATCCATCGATACTTTTAGCTATTGTTGCACATTATGACTATGAGATTTGGCAAATGGACGTCAAGACCGCATTTCTTAATGGCAATCTTGAAGAAGAAATTTATATGGTCCACCCGGAAGGTTTCATACAACTTTGGTCAAGAGCATGGTTTGCAAATTGCGAAAGTCCATTTATGGACTTAAGCGGGCTTCTGAGTGGAACATCGATTTGATGAGGCTATTAAATCAATTGGCTTTGTTCAAAATCAAAGAACCATGTGTATACATGAAATTGAATGGAGTTGTGGTAACATTTTTGGTATTGTACGTAGATGACATCCCCGCTCATTGGGAATGATACGGGTGCATTGTCATCAACTAAGATTTGGCTATCAAATCATTTCGATATGAAAGATCTAGGGGAAGCCAGCTATGTTCTAGAATTAAGATTTTAAGGAATCGAAAAACTAGGACATTAGGTTTATCCCAAGCTACTTATATTGACAAAATTTTGGTGCGTTTTTCTATGCAAGAATCAAAGAGGGATTTAGTCCCTATAGACATGGAGTTCCTCTTTCTAGAAATCAATGTCCAAAAACATCTCGAAGAAGAGGAACGGATGAAGACTGTCCCTTATGCTTGTGTGGGTAGTCTCATGTATGCCATGCTATGCACTCGACGGATATTTGTCATGCGGTAGGCATGGTTATCCGGTATCAATCTAATCTGGTCAAGACCATTGGATCGCGGTCAAGCACATTTTAAAATATCTCGGGAGAACTAGAGATTATGTGTCAAGTATGCGGTGGTGAGAATTAGTACCGATTGGTTATACTGATTACGATTTTCAATCGGATGTTGACGAAAGGAAGTCAACTTCGGGATGTGTATTTACTCTTGGAGGTGGAGCGTTAAGTTGGAAGTGTGAGCGAGAAATGCATTCTTGATTCTACCACGAAAGCGAGTACGTGGCGACTTCTGAAGGCTGCCAAGGAAGGTGTTTGGTTTAAAAGATTCCTAACGGAACTTCTTGTAGTACCGCTGAAGCAAAGCAACCACTTGTTCTTTCTTTTGTGACAACGGTGGTCTTTGTGCAAATAGTAAGGATCCAAGAGATCACCAAAAGGCGAAAACAGAGAGGAAATATCACATAATCGGGGATATAGTCAAAAGAGGTGACATCGTTGTCACCAAAATTCAGTGCAAGGAATCTAGCGGAGATCCTTTTACTAAGGCTTTACCTCAAAAGGTTTTTGATTCACATGTTCTTTGGAATGGGCGTTAGAGCCACTATTGATTGATTGTTTTTTAGTGCAAGTGGGAGATTGTTGGGAATAATGCCCTAAAACAATTAATGTGACATTTTTCAAGTAGTTTAATAAATGATTATTGCATACTCTTTGAGATATATTGTTATATGAATTACTATGTGATTAACTTATATGCGGAATATGAGTTATCCGTCAATGTGATGAGATCATATTGATGGGTCTACTAGAAACTCTTTTACTACGTGTTAAACAAAGAGTACTTCTTTATTGTTATTTCATAAAGTTCTTAATTCACGAGAATTTATGTATACCTTACATGTTCGCCATCTCCATCTTGTCTCGTTAAGCGGTGAGGTCATGAGTGATCCAATATTCCTAACGAGATGGATAGTTATGATGACATAGTAGGATTACATGGTTCAATATGAAGTCCATGAATTATGACATCCCCTCATATTACAGTGCAGTAATTATTATTCTAAACTGGCCAGTGATCACTCAAATTGTTTGAGCGATTATTAGATTAATAATGGTTGTCCATCACATGTAATAGTCGAGGATATAAGACATAAATAATCGTAATGACACTGACAAGCAAGAGTTGCTATGCCATGGATTATTTATGGATGTCAGGTACAATGGAGGGACCGTTATGTGGGTGTAACAAGGCTAAAGGGTTTATTAATAAATATAGCATGAGTTAGAGGGTTCAATCACAAATTTATAGTGGGTGATTTGTGATTAGTAGTCGGCAAAACTAATACGTGAGACGTGTGGGGTTTTGACCTATTATTAAGCTAACAAATGCGTAAATAAAAAAGACCTAACGGTTTTATCGTAGTGGGAGAGTGGACTAAAAATCTGCTATATAAAGATATGGTGGATTATTTATTTGTTACGCCCACACTTAACAGAGAAATTATCTTCTCTCCTTTTGATAACTCGGTTAAGTATTTTAGGTATAAGAAAACCCAAGCTTCCATTATTAGCACAGTTCTTGTTTGAAGTTTTATAGAGAAAACACGGGAGCAAGGTGTAAGATTAGAATCTTTTGGAGATCATCTCTATTCTTTGTCAAAGGGTAAGTTACTGAACCATCTATTTTGTTTCATATGTATAATCAAGTAGATGGATCTTCTGGGTTATGGAAAAAGCTGTTTGAATCAAGTCTTCCGCTGTGTCTATGAGTTGCTTGTTTCCAACAAATCGGTAAGTTACTGAACCATCTACTTTGTTTCATATGTATAATCAAGTAGATGGATCTTCTGGGTTATGGAAAAAGCTGTTTGAATCAAGTCTTCCGCTGTGTCTATGATTTGCTTGTTTCCAACAGTGGTATCAGAGCATTAGTTGCTGCTGGCTTCTTATTAGCATTCTTCTAAGGTCTGGTACAAATAAACAATTTTTAAGTACCAAACTTTTATTCCTACTACTAGAATTAAAACTAGAAAACAGTGGACTTCTCCCGATAGCTTTGGCAAAGAACTCTTGCTTCCGAACCAAGGTTTAGATAGATTTCCCCTTCACTTAGGTGCACAGTTATCTGGAACCCCTAAAGAATTGCATACATGATTAGTGGCCCCAGAATCAACACACCAAGAATTTGGTATGTTAGTAGCAACATTTGCTTCGACAACTAAGGATTCGAAATTACCTGCAGCCTTTTTCTTTTCTAGATAATCCTTGCAGTTCCGCTTCCAATGCCCAGGTTGCTGGCAGTGGAAACATTTCCCTTTAGGCTTGTTACAGCCACATAACAGTCCCTCCATTGTACCTGACATCCATATCAATTACACAGCTCTCTGTGAGAACGATCCTTACTACCGCTATATTACTAGTTAATTAGTGGGAAATATCTTAATTAATCTGTTGCACTTACAACACACATCAAGGACGTCGACTGAATCCTTTCTGTCCTCTTCTGCTTCTGGTATATCCTTCACTTCTTTATCATTTTCCAGGGGTAAATCTGCTAGAAAATCCGCCAAGACTTGCGACTTTTGGGCAGTTTGGATCTCGTGGATAATGTTGAATTGATCAAGATGAGTATTCCATTTTGCTATCCTTCCCACTTTCCCAACGTTTTTGAGAACAACTTCTATTGGCGCTTTACATGGGACACGAACATAATGAGTCAAGAATTAGGTTCTCATTTTTGGGTTACCATACTAGTGCCAGGATTAGTTGTTAAATCTTCGTGTAGTTTCTTTATGCTGGGTTGAGGGTTTTGCTGACATAGTAGATTGGTTGTTCGACCTTCGTGTTGGTCTTGACCAGAACTGCGCTGACTGCATCTTCAGTCGCTGCTATGTAAAGGGCCAGCACCTCATCGGGATCGGGCTTCTGGGGGATCGGGATCGTGGCCAAGTATTCTTTGATCTTCTGGAAGGCCTCTTCGCATTCAGCGGTCCATGCGAATTTGCTTCCTTTCTTGAGGATGTTGAAGAAGTGATTGCATTTGTCCGATGATCTGGCGATGAATCTTCCCAATGCTGCCAGGGATCCATTGAGCTTTTGGACTTCTTTCAAGTTCTTTGGTGATGGCATCTCCACAATGGCCTGGATCTTAGCAGGATCGACCTCGATGCCCCTCTTCGTTACTAAGTATCCGAGGAACTTCCCTGATGTGACGTGATGAGTGCCAAATATTGCATATTTCTACATTTATTTATTGGCATTTAACTCATCTTTTGTGCTCAAATCGATATTAT
The DNA here is from genome assembly GCA_023531295.1 of Papaver armeniacum. Lineage (NCBI taxonomy): Eukaryota > Viridiplantae > Streptophyta > Magnoliopsida > Ranunculales > Papaveraceae > Papaver > Papaver armeniacum. The sequence continues at coordinate 125,436 of JAJJWW010006542.1, read as the reverse complement.
CTGCATTCTGTTTATTCTTTGTTTTCAAGAATAAATATTTGTACTAATTAATTTTGTGTTTTAAGTAGAAAATAAAGCTCGGAGAAATTGAGGAGCCAAAAAGCGTAAAATTGAGACAAACGTCTATGGAGCAGAAAGCCAAAGCTCTACAAGACATCAGTTGCAACCCAACAAGGAGCAACCCATTTACAAGACATGGGCTTGAGCACCAAGACCCAACCCACGACCCGGATCCGAGCCCGCACCATTTGAGCCGTTAGATTGATCCCATTTTCATCCTACGGTCGCATCAGCCTACGCATCAATCTCCTCGCCGCATCCAATGGTCGCTACAACTTGCTCATCAAACTTTGCTGCACCCGCTTCACATCACATCCACCTACACCTACACCCATCGACCAAACATCACCATTTCTCATTTCATCTTCTCTTTCTCCCCGACAACACCAGAGAGCTCTCCCATACCTCCTTCACCCGACCAGCAGCCGATTTCGCCACCACCATCTCTGTCCCCGACAACACCAGCACCACAGCTACACCAGCAGCCGCTGTTCCCCCTTCTCTAGGTCTAGTCATCTCCTTCATAGCTTCTCCCATAACCACTAGAAGCTAGGTTTGAGATAACTAGAGCTAGGGTTTCCCAAATAATCGATTGATGGAGCTCGGAGCCGAATTCACAGAGCCAGATAACCGATTCAAAGCAAGTTTGGGTGAGAGGGTATTTGTTTGATTTCCAATTTGAATTGAGTTAGGGTTTTGCATGTATAAATAGGAAGAACTGTGTATGTGAATGTTTATGCCTGGATTAGCTGTGCGCACCAATTTAGTTTAAATTGTATTTTGATTGTTCTAATTATGTTCTAAGTTAATTTGCTAGGATTTAAATGAAACCCTAATTCTTTGTTCGTTGTTCAACTTTGTTTGAGTTGTTTTTGAATGCTTAAGTTATAAGAGAAATTCAATTCTAGCACTTCAATGCCTTGCTCTCACAATGGATGCCATGTATCCATTGTAGTTAGGATAACACCGTGTTGATTGTGTTTCACTCAAGCTCAGAGATTATTGCTAACCCCTTGACTAGTTGTGCTTAACTAGACAATTAGTGCTCGGATTAGTATCTTTAGCTGATAATTGAATTATCCCCTCGGTGAAACTCCTTAGATAAGTGATAGAGCTGACATACTTTCCTTATCTCATCACAGAACAAGAACACTCAAACTAGTTGAATCACATAACTCCGAATTAGTGGTGGATTTGACAATCCTAGTGCCCTTAATCTTAATACTTGTATTTCATCTTGTTTTTAGTATTATAACCTCCAACTAGTCGTATCGACACCAAACCACAATTGTGCTACCATCTCGAAAATCGAGTTAGTAAGCCTTAGATCAACTTCATAGCAACTCCATTTCTCCGTGGATCGACCGCCCTTGCCACGCCTCCAACAAAGTCATGTGCAGTTGCAGTTTACACGTAGGCGAAGCTTCTTTCCCACCTACCAAGTTTTTGCGCCATTGGGAATTGGTAGTGTTGCCTTGTTGATTAATTGTTTGCTTCACTAATTTTCATTTCACCCCCGTATATATGCTTTGTATTATTACTTTTAGCCCTGTATTAGTGTAACTTAGCCTCGTTAGTTTTATTTTTCTTTTTCTGCATCTTCTATTGCATATTGTTAATTACATCATTACATTTTAGTTAAGTTATCTTACTTGCATACTTACATATCTACATCTTAGTGTTAAATCTTGCATTTTGTCATTGCTGTTAGAGACTGCATTCAAACCAATTGTATAAACTGCATCATTAGCATAAGATAGGCTTAGTCATAGTCACCTGCATCATATCTTTGTAACATGCCATTTCTATTGTATGTTCCATCTGTTATAACTTGCATATAGAATTCCCAACTGCATCTTTAGCTTCTGTTCCTGTTGTCATCATCCGTTTATAGTTTTCGGGTCTCTTGCCTCATCATCACCAAAAGGCTGTGATATATGCAAGCCGCCATTTATTGTGTGCATGCTACAAAATCCAAAGGAAGGGAAGACAAGGAGCGAGAACAACATAGCCATGTGGCTACAACCGCTGCCCTGTCACACTTGTGCATGAGCCGCGAATTTGAGGTTAGCCAAACTTGCTACTAATCTGTGTATTACTGAAATTTGCCTGAGCATCACAGTATAACCACCTGTATTTCCCTTGCATGACAGAATAGCCACCCTGCTAGGCAACCATCTCTAATTGTCTGTTGAACTAATTGCTTGCATATCTCAGTGACACTTGAAAATTTTTTGAAAATCTGAAATGTGTGCTTTCATGTGATACGTACATTTGAAATTAGGGTAAAATAGTGCATTTTCACCGTGAAACCTTAGCTCCCATCTGCCCTGCACCCTGTAGCATGTTTTACTCTGTCAACTAAGCTGTAACCACATCTGTGTGACTACCAGCTGATGCTAGACCATCTTCACATACTATCATCTTCACTAGTTGAATGCTAGGCCATCTATGTGACCCTGTTGACATCAACTGTTGCATCCATTGAAACCTATGCTTGTGTGTAACCCGAGCATAACTTGTGAAAACCAAAAACCTCAACCAACCCAGTTGATACTCTGTGTGCTGACAAATGTTGAAATATTGTATCTCAGTTGTTGCATCTGTTGTGAACCTTTGATGTTTTGAATGTATGCCATGCTCACATGAGGAATTAGTTTCCTGCTTTGCTGACAAGCCTGTTGAACCTCTTCACATGCTTGCATAACCACCTGTGTTGCATACCCAGCCATAGGCACTAGATATCAACTGAACTGGTTGACATCAACTAGACCTGTTGATACCCTGGCAATCAACCCTGCTGTTACCTTGCCTCATAACAAGTGCCCTGTGGTAGTGCTTAATTCAAACCCTGCTAAACATTGCTCATCTGCATTACATGGGTGCATCTGTGATCACATAACCCTGAAAATATCTGCATATCTTGTGCCCAATATCTGAATTTTGAGGTCAACTGACCTTGTTGACACTTTGTGGCATGTTGTAAAGTCTGCTATAAATAGCTGAAACTGCTCATCCGTTGCATCTGTCAACTGGTATCAGTATTGTGTCTATGATCCTGTGGCATTTGGTAGAGTGTTGAGTAACCGCTGTTGCATTAGCTGCTCACTTGTGTATGTCACACACAAACCCTGCAACTCTTGATCCATGCTCATTACACTGTGCACTCTCCAACAGCAATAATCAAGTCTCCTGTGTGCTTGAATTAGGTGTCATTTTGTGTGAATTTGTGCTTAATCTGTGTTGAAATCCACATAACCAATGCTGTGCTTTGCATGAGCTGTGCTGCACATAACATGGGATGTGCATAATTTGTCCTGTACCTAAGCTGTGCATAAGCTGTGATGTGTCTCTCCTAAACAACAGCATCCAGCTCCCCTGTGTGCTAGAATTTGTGTGTGATTACTTGTGCGCTGAGCTGCACATTACCCGCACTGTGCCCTGCCAGTGCTGTGCCATTTTTGAGAGTTTTGTGTTTCTCTGTGCTGTGCATAACCTGATCTGCACACAACCTGTGCAACATAATCTGTGCTTGGCCTGACTAGGGCTGTAAACCTGCCAAACTAGGCTGGAACCCAGTTCCACTGGGCTTTGCATAGCCACTGGGCTGTGCAGTTTCACATAAACTGGGATGTTCATAGGCTGAATCCCACGTACACTGGGCTTTGCATTACCACTGGGCTGTGCATGTGCATACGAACTGTGCTCTGCACAAATCTGAAAAACAAAACCTGTCTTGCACATAACTTTTTGCACATTTGCAGCAACACCAAGCACTCCTGTGTGCTTAATTCTAAAAATTGGGTGCCATTTTCTTGTATCATTTTTGCGTCTCTGTGTTGATATAATTTGATGTGTGCTAAGCTATGGTTGCTTCTTTTTGAGTTCAAATTGAGTTGCTAGATCATGTCAGGATTTTGGTCTGCAACTGGGGATGAAAACAAATCCATTAGAAAACTTGCTTACGGGCATGATTCATGTTATGAAACCCCCACAGACCATAGTGATTTTAGGGAATATTATGAACCTTCTCATGGCCATGACCTTGAATACTCATCCCTAATCATTATGACCACATGTATCATCAACCACCATGGGAGGATGAGCAATTCTATCCTCCAATGAACCCATGTATGCAGTCTATAATGGAGAACCTCAAAATCATAGAGCAAAACAATGCTATACTTGAATGGAAAGCATCACATGACCATCCATATAGTAACATGTCTGAGTTTCCCTTGTGTAGCGAACCCTGTGCACAACCATGCAATGAATATCCATATGAGGCGTGCATACCCGCTAGTGAAGACTCTTCTTCCATTGAACATCTCAACATGATATTAAAAATGAACATGATTCAATTACAAAGCGAAGAATGGAAGGAAGTTCATGATAGGATATTTGTTATCTCTGATAATTTTGAAAATAGTGTTTCTATTCCTACTCATGCAACTAACATTGAATATGAACCTAATCTAAAGGTAGATGAGTACACTGAAAATGCTCAGATTTTGAATAGGGAAATGCAGTGTTGTTATGATGATGATGATGATGAATATGATATGTTAGAAGAGCATGTGTATTTTGAAAATGTAGTGGAATCTTTAGGTTCAGCGACGTTAAGCGTCTCTTCTGTGAACCCTATGAATGATGTTTCTTCTAATATTCATATATGTGATGCTGATTTGGGGTTTGAACAAGTGTTATGTGAAAATGAGCATGCTATACCACCTGTTTGTGACTTAGGGAATAATGAAATTTTTGACACAAATAATTCAATGCATGAAATTGATGTGTCTGATTCCATGCCTAGGTTACAGCATGATGTTTCCTCTGATTTGCATATGCATGACACAAAGCTTGTGGATAATGATGATTATGACATGGAGATTGATGAATTGTTTTATGCAAGTGAACATGTTTCACCTTCTTCTGACTTTAGGGAAGTGTGTAATGGTGCAAATGATCTTATACATGAAAACAACTTAGATGTACCTACTTCCTCTCCTAAGTCACAGATTGAAACTCCTCCACCAAACCTAGGTGTAGTTTGTAACAAAATTGCAAAACCGACTTTTCTGAAAATTCCTAATATAGGCCTAGAGCTTTTTGCTTCCCAAGTCCTCTTGGACTATTTTGCATCAAAGTATAACACCTTTAAGGAGCCATAGTTGGAATGTGTATGTCTGCCTGTTCTTAGCAAAACTCATTTTGAGTTAGACCTTGTGCATGATGTACCTTTAAATTTGCAAGATTTTGTGCTCACAAACACATCTGTTGACAAGTTTAGGTTTGGGGGAAAATCGTTCACATATGCAATCTTACCTGCACTCTCATGTTATATTTGTGTAAGGCTTTTGATGACTCTGCATATCTTCTTTTGGGTTGATCCTCAACTCTTTAGATTGTTGGTGTATGGTGAATTTTCATTGTATATAATCCAGTAGGACTTAAATTTTCTATCTTGATTCGGTTGAGTCTTCTTTTTATTGTGCTAATCCGATATGATCTCCGCTGAGAATGTTGGATTCTAGCCTTGACTAATGAAGCTCTAACCTTGCTCTGCCAACATACCGGTAATCTCTTCCCTTTTTCTCTACTCAACTTAGTTCTCATGATATGTGACTTTTTGAATTCTTATTATCTGTTGACACATTGAGGACAATGATTGATTTAGGTTTGGGGGTGCATTTGCATATAGAGTTTTTAGTCTTTTATTTTATCAAAAAAAAAAAAAAAAAAAAAAAAAAAATCAAAAAATTCAAAACTCTTCGTATATACTTGCATAAAAACCTCCAACTTTTAGAGATCTTAGAGTCACTAGCATGCTTCTAGCTATGTTTACATAGAGAGTCTGACCGAAATAACAGAACTTGGATGTACTGGAGAACACAATCGGGTTTCTTAGTTGATTAGAGCGTTAAAGTTGGATTTAACCATGCCGGAGGGCGAATTAGGTGATGTTTAGATATTCGGTAGTAGAATGGTGATCACCCATAGTGGAGACTACCCATTTTTACATCAAGCGAGGCACCGACCTTCGTTTTTGTGACTTTCTAAAAAAAATCTGTTAGAGTGTGTGTCACCGTACGTCAATTCCGGGTAGGAATGGTGAGCTACCGAACTTCGCACCACTTTCAGCACTATTTTTGATCTCTTGAGTGCTAATTTCGTCAATCATGAGGGTGACGTTTAAAGATGAAAAGTCCTTCTAAATATCGATTTGCAGTTAGCAACACTCTCTCCCTCTCAACAACGTCAACAGATTCATAGAAACACATCATCGTCAGCAAGCGGAGCACCATCATAATATTTGAAGAAAAGTTGAAATAGTCCAAGGTTTACGTGCAACAAAGAAAAGAAAAGAAAAGAAGATGAGAATTAGTGATGTTTATGAAATCAAGGCAATACAAGTTGTGTAAAATTGAGTCTTATTGTTTTATTGTTATTTTCATGCTTTTAAAAAAAAAAAAAAAAAAAAATGTCAAGTTTTTGTGAAGTTCAGAAGTTCATCATCAACAGTTGAAGACCGAAGACCGAAGATTGAAGACGTTTCTATGAATGCTAAGAGAGAGTGATATTAATTTCCGATCGGGTGATAAGGTAAGTGAGTACTCCCATCCTTGCTAATGGTTGATTCCCTTTCTTAGAGATCATCAGAAAAAGATTTTTTTTGTCCACAACTCTGTGGAGTCTCCAGAAATTATTTCGGAAGGTTATCCTTCTCACCTTCAACGTGTGCAGGATTTCTCTCTTTATTCCTGCCTGCACACATGAGAGACTAAAAAAGCGGTCTTTTTGAGTGCAATTATCATAAAACCTTATTGGTGAGGCAGAAGTCGAGCCTTGTGATCACTATCGAATCCGAATTCTTTCATATGGTATGGTTATTTCTCGCTCAACTCTTAAGGATGAGAATGCGTTCTTTGATAGTTCTAACTTCGTGTTACTAGCATGCAGAAACTCTATGTCCTCATAGCTCCTTGGATGCTTGAGACTCTTTTACACTCTGAAGTTGGAGAAGGTTTTGTAGGTACACCTCTGGTAAACCCTCACGAGACTACAACTCGTCCACTAGGGACACCTAGGGGTTTAAAGGCTTAGTGCATACGCTAAATGCATTCGAGAGACCAGCGACAGTGGTATAGTTAGGATTTCTTAATTTCTGTTTCACTTGAGGACAAGTAAAATTCAGGTTTGGGGGTATTTGATGAGTGCCAAATATTGCATATTTCTACATTTATTTATTGGCATTTAACTCATCTTTTGTTCTCAAATCGAGATATTATCCCCGGATTCTGTTTATTCTTTGTTTTCAAGAATAAATATTTGTACTAATTAATTTTGTGGTTTTAGGTAGAAAATAAAGCTCGGAGAAATTGAGGAGCCAAAAAAGCAGAAAATTGGAGACAAGCGTCTATGGAGCAGAAAGCCAAAGCCCGCGCGCGCATCAGTTGCAACCCAACAAGGAGCAACCCATTTACAAGACATGGGCTTGAGCAGTCCAAGACCCGACCCCCGACCCGGATCCGAGCCCACACCATTTGAGCCGTTAGATTCGAGCCATTTTCATCCTACGGTCGCATCAGCCTACGCATCAATCTCCGCTGCATCCAATGGTCGCTCTGACTTGCTCATCAAACTTTGCTGCACCCGCTTCACATCACATCCACCTACACCTACACCCATCGACCAAACATCACCATTTCTTATTTCATCTTCTCTTTCTCCCCGACAACACCAGAGAGCTCTCCCATACCTCCTTCACCCGACCAGCAGCCAATTTCGCCACCACCATCTCTGTCCCCGACAACACCAGCACCACAGCTACACCAGCAGCCGCCGTTCCCCCTTCTCTAGGTCTAGTCATCTCCTTCATAGCTTCTCCCATAACCCTAGAAGCTAGGTTTGAGATAACTAGAGCTAGGGTTTCCCCAATAATCAATTGATGGAGCTCAGAGCCGAATTCACAGAGCCGACAACCGATTCGACAAGTTTGGGTGAGAGGGTATTTGTTTGATTTCCAATTTGAATTGAGTTAGGGTTTTGCATGTATAAATAGGAAGAAGCTGTGTATGTGAATGTTTATGCCTGGATTATCCAAATTGCACCAATTTAGTTTAAATTGTATTTTGATTGTTCTAATTATGTTCTAAGTTAATTTGCTAGGATTTAAATGAAACCCTAATTCTTTGTTCTGTTGTTCAACTTTGTTTGAGTTGTTTTTGAATGCTTAAGTTATAAGAGAAATTCTATTCTAGCACTTCAATGCCTTGCTCTCACAATGAATGCCATGTATCCATTGTAGTTAGGATAACACTGTGTTGATTGTGTTTCACTCAAGCTCTAGAGATTATTGCTAACCCCTTGACTAGTTGTGCTTAACTAGACAATTAGTGCTCTGGATTAGTATCTTTAGCTAATAATTGAATTATCCCCTAGTGAAACTCCTTAGATAAGTGATAGAGCTGACATACTTTCCTTATCTGTCACAGGAACAAGAACACTCAAACTAGTTGAATCACATAACTTTGAATTAGTGGTGGATTTGACAATCCTAGTGCCCTTAATCTTAATACTTGTATTTCATCTTGTTTTTAGTATTATAACCTCCAACTAGTCGTATCGACACCAAACCACAGTTGTGCTACCATCTCAGAAATCAGTTAGTAAGCCTTAGATCAACTTCATAGCAACTCCATTTCTCTGTGGATCGACCTGTACTTTCCACGCCTCCAACAGGCGCTGTGCACTTGCAGTTTACACGTAGGCGAAGCTTCTTTCCCAGCCTACCATGACGCTGAAGGTACATTTTTCTGGGTTTACTTTCATGTTGTATTTCCTCATGGCATCGAAGATATCTCTCAGGTATTGATGGTGATCTTTACGCAGCTTGCTTTTGACGAGCATATCATCAACGTATACTTCTAAGGTTTTCCCGATCCATGGCTTGACGATTGCATCAACCATCCTCTGGTATGTTGCCCCTGCATTCCTTAGTCCGAACGGCATGCGGGTGTAGCAGTAAAGTCCGTGAGGAGTAAAGAATGTTGTGTGTTGTTGATCTTCTTCTGCTATAGCTATTTGGTTGTAGCCTGAATATCCATCCATGAATGATAACTCTTCGTGGCCCTCTACTGCTTCTACAAGCTGGTCGATGCTAGGGAGCGGGTAGCTATCCTTCGGACAGGCTTTGTTGAGGTTGGTGAAGTCGATGCATATCCTTACCCCTCCGTTCTTCTTTGGTACGATGACCATGTTCGAAATCCAGGTAGGGTATCTGACTTCTTTGATGAATCCTTCCTCCATCAACTTGGTTAACTCCTTTTCGACAGCCTGGTGGTACTCTGGTGCTACTTTTCGCAGCTTCTGCCTGAAGGGGTTAGTGCCTGGTTTTATCCGAAGTTCGTGTTGTATGATTTTTGGATCGATCTCGGGCATGTCACCTAATTTCCATGCGAAAATATCTCCATAATCCTTAAGCAATCTGACCAAGGCTTCTTCCCCATATTTTTCCATTAGGGTTCCTATCTTGATCATCTTGGGGTCCTCTTCCGTCCCTATGTTTATCTCTTTGGAGGGTTCTACCGACGTAAATGTAGGTTTTGGTTCTCCCAAGAGAGGGACGTTCTTTAATTTCTATTTGGTAGGCTCTTCAGCCCCCTTAGCCGCTGAGGTACCTGCTTCGATTATAAGGACGATGCTTCCATTCGTCAAGCTTTTGTCTGAAATTTCTTCCAAATAAAGATCGATGGCCTTATCCTTGGAGGCAGCCTTGTTTCTGCTTCTTCGGGATTTCTTCTGCTCGTCTTGTTCATTATTGAGTTGGTTCTGCAGGGCCTGGCATTCTCGGGCGGTGACCTGATCTCCCTTAATTTACATTACCCCTTCGGGTGTCGGGAACCTAAGGTACTGGTGATATGTTGTTGCCACCCCTTTGAGCTTGTGTACCCATCTTCGGCCAATGATGGCGTTGTAAGGATAAGGAGCATCTACCACACTGAATCGGGTATCAACTTTCATCGGTCCTGCTTTTACTTGTAACACGATGTCTCCCAGAGGCTTTGTTGGTGCTCCATTGAATCCATAGATGGTGTAATAGGAAGACATCAGTTGTTCTTCATTCAACTCCATTCGTTTGAACGTGTCGTGAAAAAGGACGTTGACTGAACTCCCTCCGTCAATTAGAATCTTCTTGACGTTGCATCCTGCGATTAGGAAGTGTGAGGACTAAAGGATCGTTGTGGTCCTCCATGTCCTCCTCGACGTCTTCAGCGTCAAATGTCATTGGTGCGTTCATCCACTGTTCGTGCTCGTCTACTTCGACTCCATCGATTTTGTGTAATTCACAATAGTCCTCAAATTGTTTCCTCAATCTTTTCCCTATTTGGGCAGTCAATGAGGGACCGGTAGATTCGGAGCATGAAATGGTATTGAGCGTTCAATTTCCTTCAGGTAGCTTGACCTTCTTGCTTCGTTTATCCCTATCTTCGGTCTCTGCCTTCTGTACGTACTGCTTGAGGTCGCCGACATCGATCAACTTTTGGATCATTATCTTGAGGTTCTTACATTTTTCGGTATGATGTCCATTGAAGCAGTGGTACTCACAGTAATCTATTGACTTTTCGGAACTTGGGGGCTGCTTTCCTTTGGACCACGGCCATTATAGGTTCTCTCGATCCTTAATCTCCCTTAGGATTCGAGTGTAGTTGGTGTTCAGCTTCGTGAAAACTTGATCTTCGAATTTCCGGTCGTCACGCCGACGATCATCCCTTCAACTCTCTTGTCTTCGCTGGGTCGTTCGGTTGAGCCACCTCTTTTGGAACCGCTGGCTTGCTCTACTGAATTAGTCCGATGAGACCTCTGCATTTGGGCTCTGGGATTTTCCCGCTGGATTTCCTCCAACATGGCGTGCTTTTCTATGATCACTCGAAGGTCTCCTTCGGTCGTGGGGACACTCCCATGGATCTCGACAAATAGCGGGCTCATCCTGTCCAACCCCATTTATAGCAGTTGATGCTGACCACTGGGTCTACATTCCCTATCGCTTGACAAATCCTATGCCATCTGTCGGTATATTCCCTGATCGTTTCTTTGTAAGCGGTTGCCAACGAGAAGAGCTTTTCCATTCCGGCATTGACAGCCTTGTTGTACATGTAAGTTCCTAAGAACTTCTCAGTGAGCTGGCTGTAGGAATCGATGAAATTAGGTGGTAGGTTGTCGAACCAGGATAGTGCTGATCCTTTTCGACTTGAAGGAAAATATCTGCAGAGGACTGCATCGTCTTGATCCCATCGGGCTAAAATACGATTGTAATACCGAAGATGAGCTGCGGGATCGTTGGATCCATCGTAACATTCGAACGCTGGGACGGGACACTTTTGAGGAATAAGTGCTTTGGCCAAGTGCAGAGTCAGCGGCGTGGTGTTGGCTTCTCTCATCACTTCCTCTAGTCTTCCTCCCCCTTGTCTAGCTTTCAACTGCTTGATTTCAGCCATCATTTCAGCACGAAGGTTTTCCATCGCAAGCTGGTGATCATCTTTGATTGTGGATCGTCCTGATCTTCGGCTCTCACTATCAAAATAGTCCGAGTCCTCGGGAGTGTAGTCTGGATCAAATAATTGGTTTCCTCTGGCAACTCTTCGGTTTAACGGTTCGGGATTATTGACGTTGGCCATTACCATCCTTCGGTCCTGATTAGGCGGTGGTGCCTTGGAGTTGGCCTCATCGTGTTGGTTTTCTACCTCGGCGCTGTGAGCGATCCTATCTTTGAGTTGCTGATTTTCTTGTGCAAGTAGGGCCACAACATCCGTGTATACCTTCTGGTTCTTCCTCAACTCTTCGAGTTCCGCCATCATCTGGACGGAGTGGTTCGATCCCTGATTCGGAGTTCCTATTTGTCCTTGTCCACCGGCTGCTACAGTGTGATCTTCATCAGTCTATATCAAAGGAACCGGTGGATCTGCGTGCGGGACCGGGAGCATCGCTGGTTGTTGTGTTGGTTGGTTGCTGACTGACGAAGGTATCTTTGTGTTCACAAACCATATTCGCATGACTGACGAAATCAATGTGACAGAATAATACAGATAAAGCAACATAAGGCCGAAGCCTGATGGACTCGGAGCCTTCGGACTCGTCCTCGTCTAGCCATACAAGTTTGATTATGATGATTTCACAATATATATAATAGACAAATACGATGCATGGTATGAAAATCAGAAGATCTAAAGTGCGGAATATAAATGAGAAGATGATTTACGTGGTTCAGTTCTAAGGCCTACGTCCACGGGGGTTGGTGTTTCACTATATGTTCAAAGATTACAAGGATATTCGGGTGACTTTGAGTGAGGAACGAAGCTAGGAGGGAAATAAATCTCATACTTACTCTTACAATTTGTCTCTCCTGAACTCTCTCTTACTCTAGCTAAAAAATGGTCGACCCCTTCTCCTTTAATGGGTTGGACTATTTATAGGCTTCTTTGGTAGGTCCCTTTCTTCGAGTACAGCTGTCCTTATCGTCTTGGTTACTGCGTCTTCCCAATGATGCCTTCGTTCCGACCAACGTTTCCAACGGTATTATGCGAGAAAACGAAAATATACCTTCTTCTTCTCCATGAGATCTTTGACACGTACCCTATGACTAGGGCATTTAATACGGGTGGTTGGGGCAGTCCGCACGCGTCAGGCGGCTGTCTGATGCCCCTATCACATCCCTGTCGGCGAGGCTCATCCCATCCCTTGATCTTGGATCTTCCTCGGGATGGAGTAAAGTAAATCCCTTGGTATTCTATGGTACTTCGCGGTAGCTTGCTCTTATGGTGCCCCTTGATCCTTCGTCGTTGGATTGGTTTGACGATGAATAGGTGTAGATGGCATATGCCCCTTGAGTGTTTGGACGTGGCATCATGTCTCGGAGTCTAAGAGTTGTGTATCTTCCACGTGTGGTTACTCTAACACGTGGCAGATGATGAATCATGTGTATAAGTCCCCTAATTATTCAAGTCTTTGGGTTGATCCGGTTGGAATGGTCCTAAACAGAGTAGTCACCCTCCACCAAAGAAAAATCGGATTAATCTGTCTCAAAATCACTTTTCCATAAAGCCAACGAACATCTTCATCCCTCGTGTTTGTTTGGATGGTTAAAAGTAGGTGTAATGCTTTCTCCACCACCTCATGTACATGAGTTTAGGAATAAAATTGCTTTTGCTAGAACTCTACGGTGAATAGCCTCGCGATACCACTGAAAACAATTTCAGTCTAAATCAGTCCTCCAACAGTCGAACCTTGGTGTCAAAAATTGGCAAGACATGATTTGATGCCTAATTTACTAATCACTAATCAAGATATTTGTACTCAAAATATAATTAGCAAAATATCTATTATCTATATATAAATCCAACACCCCTTAGCCACTGTAGATGAATAGTAACTGAAGCTGCAAATTTTGAATTGCCTATTTTATCCCTGATTTTATTTCCTCGTACTACCTTTATGCAAAAAATATGGGGTATAAAGGTAACCTACCATACATAACTTCCAAATTAAAAGAAAAAATATCCTTATTTTTTTAGATTGTAAAATTTCTCTCATCTTAATTTCGAGAAGTATCTAAACAAAATCAGATCATCAATAGAAGCAAAACCCATTGCAATTGCATACTTCCTCTGAACTCATTTTGAAACCAATGTCAAAGATTAAATAGTAACTGAGCAAAAGAAATAATAGAACCCGAACCCTAAAAACTAGAATAAGGGCATCAATCAATGAGAGAAATAATTATTTTACCATGGACTGATTCCATCAGCACCATGTGATTTATGATGCCCAGATGAAGAGATTGTAGATGTATGCGACGGTTGATAGTTTTTTCTGATGAGAAAAGGAAGGCTGATCCTAAATGAAATCATGTGTGTTTCACACGTGTCCCATTAGTAAAAGGGTTAGCTAATAACATGCCAGATAGCCCATCCATGTGTTCACTTTTGTGGCCTTTTATTTGTATCGTCCTATCAATGCCGTGCCATGATCCACTATTAAAAATGACGATGAACATTCAATCCGACGCACCAACAAAGGCATAGCCATTAATAGCACCAGCACCCCTTCTGCCCCGTGCCATGATGGCACGGGCAATTTATATACTATAATGAAAAATGAAAGAAAGTCGAGCCTTTTAGAGAATACGGTACAAGGCTACAAGCAAAAATAAAAATAAAAAAATATGATCGTAAGTTCGTAACTCAAGACTTTTGATAGTACATGATCACACACTAGAAAGAAAAAGAGAAAAAAGTTAATACCATTAAAAAATATATTACTCCAAAAAACTATCAATTTTATATATAAAGTAAAAACTTTAGTCCAAAAACAAATGGTTTCATACTCACAACTTTATCAGACTCCACCATAAAACCAGCGCCTACAAAGACCACTAAGAGATACACAACCCAATGAAACAAAAAATCCTAACATCCTTCTTTTTATATACACATGACTTCAAATCAGTTAATTTTGATTAATTTTATTATGTAAATCCCACTAAACATACATACATTCTTTTTCTCAGAAAGAACTCTATGTTCTCACGTCTCTAAAATCTATCTATCTCTCTTATCTCTCTTATTTAATGAGATAGTGAGAAACCAAACAGAGGCTTTTTCTTTTGGAACAAAAAAATCAAAACAGAATAGTTTTGGTAAGTGCATCAACATGTACATTCAATACATCAAAGAAGAAGCTCAATTCTGTTAAAGAGAGAGAGAGAAAGAGAACAACAACCCACACTCAGAAACTGTCAATAAATCTCACCATCATTACCAATTTGTTGATTCCTTCTAATAATAACAAGGTGGTGCAGAAGCTGCTGCTGCTGTTTGCTCAGCTGCTCTCATAACAACACAAATCAGAGCAGCCTCGGCAATCTGCACCGGCTCACTTTACAATTTTACCGTCTGGGGTTTTCAGATTTCTTTTATTTTGGTTTTGGTTTCTTTTGTCTGGTTGTGGTTTGTTAAAAGAGATAAACTACGTTAGAATTAGACAGAGAGAAAGAGAGAGAAATTTTTCTGGTAGTTTTTCTTTTTTGGTTTTTGGGTAACCGTGATTTGGGTAGATGAGAAACAAAAGTCTGATTTGTATTCATGTGCAATGTGTCTGCAGATTCTTTATCTAAAAACCCATCTCTGAAACCTGTCGTTGTTTCTAAGCAATTGGTTTTTTCACATCTTACCTATATGATGAAATGCTCATAAGAACAACTTATTATTATTATTCATCACTTCTTCAAACCCGGATACTACTGACCTTTTTCATTATTCAATCAAATCTTATTCATTATTCAAAAACAAAAGAAGATCAACAGAAACAGAGACGAATATGGAATCCCTTCTTAAGGGGTTTCAAGAATTACCTATATTGGAAAAGGCATCAATTTCGATCCATTTATCGTTATTCATATTCTATCTTTTATTCATATCAGGTAAGTGGATTTTGAGTAGTATTGATAGACGGAATTCATTCATCAAAGAAGACGGATCAAATGCCACTGGTAGACAACGGCGAGGCGGAGGAGATGACTATTCTGATTCAATTCACAATATTCAGATTGGTACTGCATTTAAGATTACTGTTTGCTCTTGTTTCTATGTATTGTTTCTACAAGTATTTGCCTTAGGGTTTGATATTACTAGTTTAATTAGGGGAGGAGATGATAGAGATGACTGGTCACTTATATACTTACCCATAGCTCAAATACTAGCTTGGTTTGTGTTAAGCTTCTCTGCGTTTCACTGTAAATTCAAGGGGCTAGAGAAATACCCATTGTTGGTAAGAATATGGTGGTTAGTCACTTTTGTTATCTGTTTGTGTTCACTATATGTTGATGGTAAAGGATTCTTTGTAAATGGGTCTGAGATTTTGAATGTGCATGTTGTGGATAATATTGTCGCCACACCCGCCATTGCGTTTCTATGTTTCGTTGCAATTCGAGGTGTTACTGGGATACAAGTATATAGAAATGCTGGTCTTCAAGAGCCATTGCTGCAAGAGGAAGAAGCTGGTTGTCTTAAGGTTACTCCTTATAGTGGGGCAGGAATTTTTTGTCTAGCTACACTTTCATGGTTGAACCCACTGCTATCAACTGGTGCAAAAAGTCCTCTTGAGCTCAGGGATATTCCTCTTTTAGCACCAAAAGATCGATCAAAGACATCTTATAAGGTTTTAAACTCTAATTGGGAGAAATTGAAGGCTGAGAATCCTTCTAAACAGCCCTCTTTGGCTTGGGCTATATTGAAATCGTTCTGGAAGGAAGCTGCTTGTAACGCTGTATTTGCTGGATTGACTACTTTGGTTTCATATGTAGGCCCTTATATGGTTAAGCTATTTTGTCGATTATTTAGGTGGGATTCAAACTTTTCCTAACGAGGGTTACATTTTAGCTGGAGTGTTCTTTATTTCTAAGTTAATGGAAACATTAAGCACTAGGCAGTGGTACTTAGGGGTAGATATCTTGGGTATGCATGTAAGAGGAGCCTTAACAGCAATGGTGTATCGGAAAGGCCTCAGGCTCTCAAGCTCAGCCAGGCAGAGCCACACCAGTGGTGAGATAGTAAATTATATGGCGGTTGACGTGCAAAGAGTCGGTGATTACTCGTGGTATCTCCACGATATATGGATGCTCCCTATGCAAATTATTCTTGCTTTAGCCATTTTATACATAAATGTCGGAATTGCTGCATTGGCGACCCTAGTTGCCACTATTATCTCCATTGTGGTTACTGTTCCTCTTGCAAAAATGCAAGAAGATTATCAAGACAAGTTGATGACTGCCAAGGATGAAAGGATGAGGAAAACTTCAGAGTGTCTCAGGAATATGAGGATTCTCAAGTTGCAAGCATGGGAAGATAGGTATAGATTGATTCTGGAAGACATGCGAAATGTGGAATTCAGGTGGCTAAGGAAGGCTCTTTACTCGCAAGCTTTTATAACATTCATTTTCTGGGGTTCCCCCATTTTTGTCTCTGTTGTTACTTTTGGTACATCGATACTGTTGGGTGGTCAACTCACAGCTGGAAGTGTTCTCTCCGCACTGGCTACATTTCGAATCCTTCAAGAACCACTTAGGAATTTCCCGGATTTGGTATCAATGATGGCTCAAACAAAGGTATCTTTAGACAGAATTGCGGGTTTTCTGCAGGAGGAAGAGCTTCAAGGAGATGCTACAATTGTTCTTCCTAGAGGTGTTACGAATATGGCCATAGAAATTAAAGATGGTGAATTTTGCTGGGATCCTTCCTGCACTAGGCCGACATTATCAGGTATACAAATGAGAGTGGAGAGTGGGATGCGTGTTGCTGTGTGCGGAATGGTTGGTGCTGGTAAATCGAGCTTCCTCTCTTGCATCCTCGGAGAGATACCCAAAGTCTCTGGAGAAGTATGTGTTGTTTATATCAAGCTAGTAACCACATTTCTTTGTTTCATCTTACCTGTCAAAAAGAACTATAATAATCACATATCTTCATATTTAAAATTTGTTTTTTCTTACCTCTGAAAATTGAGAAAATCAGAAAAGAGCTGATGTAAAAATACAAAAGAGAAACTGTTTGTTACCGTCTCCCTGTAAAGTTGGTGACTTATTTTTGACATTTTCTTGGTATTACTGGTGCTGTTTTAGGTTAGAGTATGTGGGTCCGCAGCTTATGTTTCTCAGTCAGCTTGGATACAATCCGGCAACATAGAGGACAACATTCTGTTCGGGAGCCCAATGGATAAGGCAAAGTATAAAAATGTTCTCCATGCTTGCTCTCTGAAAAAGGATTTGGAACTTTTCTCACATGGAGACCAGACCATAATTGGTGACAGAGGCATAAACCTTAGTGGTGGCCAAAAACAAAGAGTGCAGCTCGCCAGGGCTCTCTATCAGGATGCAGATATTTATTTGCTTGATGATCCCTTCAGTGCTGTAGATGCACACACTGGATCAGAATTATTTAAGGTAAAAAGTACTTCAAATGATTCCTTGATCTGTAGTTCTGAACTTGGAGAATGGTTTACATAACTTGGCATTTCTGGTTAAACTTTTAAAACTGAACTGCAGGAGTATATTATGACAGCACTAGCCACAAAAACAGTGGTCTTTGTTACCCATCAGGTTGAGTTTCTACCAGCTGCCGATCTGATACTGGTACAGTCTCCTTAAGTTTTTGCATTTCTACTGTTTACTGCACTATTTGAGGCTAAACTTTTGACTGTAAAGAAAATGAAAAACTAGTGAAAATAAATATAGCGATCTTTATGAATGACAATTAAAATTATTTTGCATCTTTAAGATAATGTCTTGTGTTCATCCCCTTTTACAGGTTCTGAGGGACGGCCAGATCATACAAGCTGGAAAATATGATGATCTTTTGCAAGCTGGTACAGATTTCAATGCATTGGTTTGTGCCCACCATGAAGCAATTGGCTCTATGGACATTCCCATGCAAACTTCAGATGATTCAGATGAAAATGTTTCTCAAGTGTGCTCTGTAGTCTTCAGTAAAAATGTGACTCAACTGCGAGTAATCTAGATAGTTTGGGAGAAGTCCGAGAGAAAGAATCAGTTGCAGATCGAAAAGCAATGAAGGAAAAAAAAAGAAAGCAAAACGGTCGAGGAAAAAACAACTTGTTCAGGAAGAGGAACGGGAGAGAGGAAAGGTCAGCATGAAGGTCTACTTGTCGTATATGGCTGCAGCATATAAAGGATTGCTGGTTCCATTGATTATTCTTGCGCAAGTATCATTTCAAGTCCTCCAAATAGCAAGCAACTGGTGGATGGCTTGGGCAAATCCACAAACCAAAGGAGACCATCCTAAGACGAGTAATATGACCCTTCTTCTTGTTTATATGGCCCTTGCATTCGGGAGCTCATGGTTTGTTTTCATTAGGGCTGTTCTGGTAGCTACATTTGGTCTAGCAGCGGCACAGAAGTTGTTCATAAAGATGCTTAGATGTGTCTTTAGGGCGCCGATGTCTTTTTCGACTCTACTCCAGCTGGAAGAATATTGAACCGAGTGAGTTTTATGTTGTAAATGTAGTGTTCCTCATGAAATTCCGTCATGTTGCCTCAATTTATATTCTCTATCTGCATGGTTATTTATGAAATACCAGGTTTCTGTGGATCAAAGTGTTGTGGATCTTGATATTCCTTTCAGACTGGGTGGATTTGCATCTACGACAATACAACTTCTTGGTATAGTTGGTGTAATGACAACAGTTACATGGCAAGTCTTACTTCTTGTCATCCCAATGGCCATCGCTTGCTTGTGGATGCAGGTAACGAAAATTTTCAAGACCTTTGTATAATTAATCTTCCTTGGATACTTCAGAAGAAATCATTCTGTGTTCAGAAATATCAAGCTAGTTTATTTTTGTTAAATCTTCTGTAGTTTTGATTTGTGAATAGTGTATACAACGGATTAGGTCCAGGCTAGGTCTATATTGGGTCTGGCCGGATTTATGGTGCGGTCCAATGTGGTGTATTTATATATGTCGCAAACTCAAGTTTATACTGCAAACATATCTTACATCCATTTTATCCGTATCTCGTGTAGATGATACAGCTTCCTGTATAGCAATCATGTTTCAGTTTGGTTGTTGATTTCATGCATCCTTATTCGCTGTCGTAGTACTATTTTATTTGTTGTGCCAGTTAATGCAAAGTTATGTTTGTAGTCTTGCTTCAAAGGTTGGAGTATGTATTCCTATAAATCTTGTTTATGTAAAATACAGAAATACTACATGGCCTCGTCAAGGGAACTTGTTCGCATTGTTAGCATCCAGAAATCTCCTATTATCCATCTCTTTGGGGAATCAATCGCCGGAGCTGCTACAATTAGAGGGTTTGGTCAAGAAAAACGATTTATGAAGAGGAACCTATACCTTCTCGATTGCTTTGCCCGTCCATTCTTTTTGCAGCATTGCAGCCATTGAATGGCTCTGCTTGCGCATGGAATTACTTTCGACATTTGTGTTTGCATTCTGCATGACTTTGCTTGTGAGTTTCCCGCATGGAAGTATTGATCCAAGTATGTAGTGCTTTCTTACCTTATCTTAGTATATGTGACACATCTTTTTGTATATTCGACTGGTTTCACAAACTTTTTTATTTGCTGTTGTTCTGTACAGGTATGGCAGGTCTTGCCGTGACTTATGGTCTTAATTTGAACGCTCGATTGTCAAGATGGATTCTTAGTTTTTGTAAGCTTGAAAACAAAATCATTTCCATTGAGCGTATTAATCAGTACTGTCAAATTACAAGTGAAGCTCCATCGATAATTGAGAACTCTCGCCCTTCACCCTTATGGCCAGAGAATGGAACCATCGAGCTTATTGATTTAAAGGTTTGAAGTCAGTTTCTCGTTAGTCAAGAGTATTTCGTTCTACCAAGAAGTTGAGATAATTTTTTCTCAAAATCTTCATCCGAAAAACTGTTCAACTTGTATATGTGTACCGCTTTTATCTTATCCGACTCTTATTTAACCTTGGCAGGTTCGCTACAAGGAGAACCTTCCGGTGGTCCTTCATGGAGTAACTTGCACATTTCCTGGTGCAAGGAAAATTGGTATTGTTGGGCGCACAGGAAGTGGAAAATCAACTCTGATCCAGGCTCTGTTCCGTTTGATTGAACCAGCAGGTGGCAGGATTATCATAGATAACATTGATATTTCAACGATAGGTCTTCACGATTTACGTAGCCGTTTAAGTATCATCCCTCAAGATCCAACTTTGTTTGAAGGGACCATTAGAGGCAATCTTGATCCCCTTGAAGAGCACTCGGATCAAGAGGTTTGGCAGGTAAATTAACATCCCGACCTTTTCTCCGTAGTGTTACTCTTTGTTTACAATTCCAGGCTTAATTTTAAAATCATCTTTTACAACGTTCGCAAATTTCCTTTAGGCACTCGATAAATCTCAGCTTGGAGAGGTTATCCGCCAAAAAGAGCAAAAGCTTGACACCCCTGGTAAAGTTTTATGGTTTCCGTTAAATGAAATGTGCAAGATTCGTGTAGTCGCAAGATACCAAGACATGTATCCGACTTTGTAGGTATCTAATCAGTTGAGTTCTATGTATAATTGGCAGTGCTGGAAAATGGAGATAATTGGAGTGTTGGACAACGACAACTTGTTTCTTTGGGTAGAGCTTTGTTAAAACAAGCAAGGATATTAGTATTAGATGAGGCGACAGCCTCAGTTGATACAAGCACAGATAATCTTATCCAGAAAATTATCAGAACAGAGTTTAAAGATTGCACTGTTTGCACTATTGCTCATCGTATTCCAACCGTTATTGATAGTGATCTGGTTCTGGTCCTCAGTGATGGTGAGTACATCAATACCTGAATTTGCATTTAAACTTGGATGCTTTGACGAGGTAAAGGGTTCAATCCTGATATGTGAACCTGCCTTTGTTAGGCGATCCTAGTCATCCGGTAGATAACATGGTTCATACTTCATACTTCACAGTGTTAAATTTTCAATGAACTGTTTACCAGGGTTTTATATGTAGAGCACTTTGCCTTGTTGGGATGATTTTAGAAATTATCCACAGAATCAAAACCTCGATCATTTCCATTTACACCAGTATAACCGAGTAGCTGCTGTGTAACTAGACCGTGTAGCTTACAATAGGATCCTTCTTAAACTTTTATTTGATTCAGTCCTTCATTAATTGTGTCTTTTGGCAGAGTTCAACTGAGTTAGTTATGTGTTTCTGACGTAGGTCGAGTTGCAGAGTTTGATACTCCTGCGCGATTATTGGAGAACAAATCATCCATGTTTTTGAAGCTGGTCTCAGAGTATACCTCAAGGTCAAGTGGCATGCCAGATTTTTTGAATTCTAATGGCATGATTATTGACCACCAGGCTGAAAGCATCAGAAGAAGGGTGAACAAACAACTCCGAGCAGATTATGGAAACGGGATTGCTCCCACTATCTGCTGCTGCATTCAGCAGTTCATGACAAGTTATGAAGCGGAAAAGGTGTAAGTTTGTCATTAACCAACCAATAGAGGAAAATGAGTGTTGTGCCAAAACATGGTTATGGGGGTTTGGGAAGTAAAACTGGTTAGATACTAATAAACGGTTGGTGGGAGTGGCTAAGAACGTAGCAGTAGGCTTAACCAATCTAGGGTTTTGTTTTGGTAGAAATTGAATGATAATAATGTTTACAGACAAAAGGAATGAGCGGCTGATTTCTGTTCAAATTGGTGAATAAAGCAGTTTTGACATCAAATAGATACAGAGAAATAGAGACGTTCTTCCTTTCCTTTTCTATTGTTAGATTTTTAGATGTTAAATCATTACAGCCGTTTCCATTGTGACTACACAGCTAGTAATTGGCAAATTTGTGACTACACAGCTAGTAATTGGCAAATTTCTTTTCATAAATCAGTGCACTCTGCAAATCCAGACCCACATTTCCTTTTGACCTTAAAAATTCTATATCCACACGACTATGGCATTTTAATTCATTAGGATGACATTCACCACCATGATTAAAACGTAAAATGTTAATTTTATGTAATTATGTCTCTACTTATGCATACCACGATTCATTAGGATGACATTCACCACCACTAAAATATTAATTTTATGTAATTACTAGGTATCAGTAGGGGTGTACAAATGCCCGGAATGCCCGCCAAGCCTGATCCTAGAGGAGCCCATGGGGCGCCCCAGCTCCATGGGCTAGCCTGGCCCTGATAATTATAAATGGGCGGACCTGGTTTTTGTTCAAATATGGGAGTCCGGCACATTTAGCCTTTGCCGGTAGCCTTGTTTAGTTACCCGGTTTTTCTAACTGCCGATAACCTGAAATAAAGTTTTCTATTAGATGGATTTCTCAAGAACTTAAATTTCATATTTGGACAATTTATTAGGGTTAGAAAATATTTTGAATTACATTTCACAGTAATGAATATAGATTGCTTGAACTATTACTTGAACAAGTTACAGATATATCGGCATTCATCAAGCCAAAAAAACAAACCTATATACTTTAAATTTTTGAATTATCTCTTCGGCCCGAGGCCTGCCCAACCCGGCCTGTATTGTTTAATAGGTATGGACGGGTCATGGGCATTAAATTTTTGCTATTGCCCGGCCCGGCCTGTTAAACTTAATGGGTAGTAAGGACTACAAGCCCGTCAGCCCGGCTGTGTTATAATCGGGCTTGGGTTGGCTCGCCGTACCGATGTACACCCCTAGGTATCGGCCCACGCTACTAAAACTCAACCTTTTTTTTTTGTTGTTGTTTGTTCTACTGGTCGGTATTCTCCCACAAAATTTTAGTCATTAACAAAACTAATTAGATTAGAATTGTCAAACATTAAGTCTATACCACAAAATTTTAGTCATTAACAAAATTAATAAGATTAGAACCGTCAAACATTAAGTCTATAAGTTTGTTGGGGCCTGCGATCCTAGTGTTTTGTGGTCGTGTCAAATTAGCCGGTTGTAGACCCCTTAAGAATGCCCCAATTTTTTTGTTAGTCAGGTCAAATTAGTAAGCCCCGGTCGTAGCCTCTTAAGCATGCCCTAGTTTTTGTTAGTCAGGTCATATTACGTAGCCTCTTAAGCCCTAGTGTTTTGTTGGCCGTGTCAATCAAAATTCTTAAGCATTCTCTAGTGTTTTGTTGGTCGTGTCAAATTAGCCGGGGCTTACAGCCCCATCCGTGGCGTCTTGACCATGCCCTAGTATTTTGTTGGTCGTGTCAAATTAGTCGGGGCTTACAGCCCTAGCCGTCGCCTCTTAACCATGCCCTAGTGTTTTGTTGGTCGTATCAAATTAACCGGGGTTCCATAAATTAAGGAAAATTAAATTACAATGGGATATCTAATTATATCAGGACCGACTCGAGCCTATAGATTTGTTGGGACCTACGATCCCGGTGTTTTGTTGGTCGGGTCAAATTAGGAAATATAGTCGGTATTTGGTATTTGGGTTAGTTGTTTTTAATTAGATTAGAAAAACTAATTATATTAGAAAACTTTGGCACGACAAATCTAAGGTTAGTTGTGTTTAGGATCAATAGCTAGGTTAACTTTATCCCGGGCCCCGGCAAGCCGACCAAAATAATAAAATCTCAGCCGTATAAACAACGAATGGACATACACCACACGAACTAAAGATTCCAGTCACAGGATGGCCTAAGGCTGGATTTGGTAATGCTTTTATTTTTCCAAAAGCACTTTCAAAACCTATATATGTTAATAATTTTTTGAAATTGGTATTTGGTAAAATAAAATCAAAGTGTTTTTTACGCAAAACACTCTCCAAATTCCTCAATTTTTAAAAGCTGGGGAGGAGGAGCTTTTAAAAGCTACATAAGCTTTGGTCCCACCAAAATTTAATGCTTGATTTATCCTTTTTGTCCCTATACTATTTTGTAAATGACAAAAATTACCCTTAAATATATATACAATCAATTTCTTATTATTGGATAAAGAATATTACATTAACTAGTTGGAAGCCTAACAAGATAAGCTCCAACGACATACTACTACATAAATCGAACAGGTTGCCGTGCTAATCTACCAATGAGCCTCATGGGTAACCTAGCCAAGGAGCCGAAACGGATGGGAAATTTGAGATTGTGTCACAAGGGGGCAACCTAACACTACATTCCATGTTAATTCCTGTAATATTACGCCATTGGGGACTCGAACCTGGGACCTCCTGGAGCTCATGAAACTTTGGGAAACGGGGATGACCAGCTGAACTAGGTGCACGTTCATTTCATTTAATTTGTCAAAAATAAAAATAAAAACAAATATTAAATAATTACTTAATTTTAGTTTGATTTTTTGTTTGAAAATTATATATATCAAATCCTTTAAAATCCTAAGTCATATGAGCTCCCACGTCGCACGGTGAGCGCGACACCCCCTTGAGGATGCATGAGAACATTTCATTGGTATAAGTAAATCTGGTGAGGACACTTGGCGGGTCTCAATTGGCCGAAACACTAAAAATTAAATTACACTTCGTTTACATCCGGTATTTAACAGGATGTTTGTAACACTGTCGGTTTAAAGGTGGGTGGACAGCACTTACGTGTGGTTTTACAGCTTACAAAATGTTTATACTCGGTTCACACCGAGTTATTAAAAAAACCCAACGCTTTTCAAATTTTGGCCATGTCATTCCTCCCCAAAGCCGCGTTTCGTTTCGTCTCTTTTCTTCTTCTTCCTCTTCTTCCCGTATCGTCTAAATCCTATGAACAGTCCTATGAACAGAACAGACCACCAAAAAATCTGACGAAAAGCTCTAAACCCTCTTATCATCTTTCGGAATCCTAACCCTTTTATTATATCTTATGATTTGATTTTAGGTCTTTCATGTGATGTTTCTGGGATTTTTTTTTTTTTAATCTCTCTGTTCCCTTTTATTATATCTTCTGATTTGATTTTAGGTCTTTTTTGTGATGTACTGTTTGTTGTTCTTTGGATTCTATCTGATTTTTAGTTTCTGGATTGCAGTAATCATCTAATTGTTAGCTTTCGGAAAACAAATTTGTGATAACTGATTGTTGTAAGATAGGGATTACTGAGACATATAAAAGATTAGTTAGACAATGAAAGATTAGAATGAATGGCTGTAAATGATATATGATTTATTGTTGTGGGTTGTTGATTGCTGAGAACTGCAGAGAAGGAGAAATTCCAGAGGGTCAAAATTGCATGCAAAATTCGTCTCTGCCTACATCAAGTTACGCACACAAGATGTTTGTAAAAATGCCTAAGTTACTAATTTTGTCGACGGCGATAGCAGAATATTCAAGAGATACCCATTTGATGCCACTGTTGGTGTCTTAGAGTGCTTTTGAAAGTCATAATCCACGGTGATAGCAGTTTAACTCTCAATATCACCCCCATTTGATTATTCCCAGAGACTCATGAATTGATCAAATAGAACATGTCTCTGCTATGGAATCAGTGGCAGGCTATTCTCATTCTACCTCTTGCTATATATATGATATAGAACACCTCAGCAAGAAGAATAAGGGTGGCCTAGGTTTGCAATAAACCACAGATGCCATCCTGTTTTAGGCTATGGGTATTTTCAATTTATTTTGTTTTAGTAATCTGAAACAAATTATTAATAATTTGTTAATAATTAAATTGTCATCGTTTTATGTATTCTTTCTTATATTTTCTCTATTTTGTGAATATAGGTCACGTGTAAGGGATGTTCTAACCTTTGGGAGTTGGAGTGAATATTTGCATCGGTTCGTGCTATCACTCAATTGATCAGTTCTGCTTCAGCCGAGCAGGAGGAGGAGGAGTTAACTGCCTCAGAGTTGGCCGGTAAAGGGTAAGCTTGCTTTTCTACCTGTGTGATTTGGATTCTTGGGGTTGTATGTTTATCCACATTTCACAGCACACAGTATGAAACTTTTTCTCAACCAAATGTCAGCAATCAAAGAAACTGTTCTTATTGGTATACAATGCCACTATTTTGCCACTATTTGGTTAGCAATCGAAGACTACGAACAGTAACAATAATGCATCTTTTTTAATAAATGTCATGAGATTAGAATGACTACTTTTAGTTCATATGTAGTGACTTCGGAAGATTCTTTCATACCCATCCTTCAAATCTACCATGATATCGAATGAAGCCTAAATTAGATTTATACGAAACCATATATTTCATACACAATGTAGGTCCTTTTTTCAATGGTGATATGGGGTCTTTTCCATTCTTATACAAATAGAATCTTTAGCTTCCTATGTAAGCTTCCTATGTAATTGCTTTCCAGTACTGCAATGATGAGTACGTGACAGAACACGTACTCATTTTTACAGTTTTGAAAAGGTTATGATGGATATTGAGCTTTTTGTATCTTCTAGGAGCTACTGTATTTGCATTTGTACATCTATAAACTATAAACTAGGTTGTAATACTGATCTCACACCGTACATGATATTATATATAAGTGGTTTTCAGGAACTAATACTCATTGGTAATTGCAGCGAATCACAGTCAATGAGATTCTGGAGGATCTGTGGTTCAAGAAAGGTCTCAAACCCCTGTGTTTGAGGGGAAATCTCTTATAAACTTGGATGATGTCGATGCTGATTTTGAGGGCTGGGAAGTGAGTCAAAGATAGTATTGATGCCAATTCATGTGGAAAATTTATAATCAACGTTATGAGAGACATTAATATTTTTTGATTGGTGTTATTCCAAGAGTGACCGCTGGTACTATTGTCACTCACAGGCTCTTATTTTGTGGCATTTTCCATAGGCTTCCACCCCACAATATGAATTGACCCCCTTCGATACATTTGTAGGTTGTTACTCCAACTAGAGGGTGAAGATTGAACTGGGCCCACTATCTTCGTTGCTGTGGACAATGAAGTACAGAACTTATAAGCATCACTGTCCTTGAACTTTACTTGGTGGAAGAGGTACATTTCTGATTATGTGAGCATCTCTAATTGGTACTTCTCCTTTTCTTTATACTAAATTCAAGTTATGGTTTTGCAGTGTCGAAACTAATCAGTTCGTGACTGAACAAATTGTTTCGGCACTATCTTCAAGTTATGGTTTCGGCAATTAGTTTCGGCACTTCAGTTCGTGGCAATTATTGCACTATCTTCAATTATGGTAGAATTCGAAAATGTGACTTAACAAATGTCATATTCTGTGGTGTCTTTTCAGTGGTCATTTTCTTTGTGTTTTTTTGGGCAATAGTGTTTAGCAAATGGCTCATTTTCCATCCAAAATCCAGATAATAAAGTTCTAGACCATAATGATGCAGTTTATTGATAATAAATGACTTTTTTGTTTTGTTTTGTTTTGTTTTGTTTTGCTGGAAGAAGATTTGAAAGAGATACTACAATTCTAGAACATGAGCTTGCCGATATTCCTTTAGGAGAGTTCATCAAGCACGCCCTAATGCGTTGTATGCTGTGCACCAAAAGAACAAACGAGAGAAGAAATTGGACGAGCTAACAAAATTAGGTAATAATCTATTTTGTGCTTCTGTTTGTGTTCAATAAATTTTGTTGGCTATAAATATTTTACATTTTTGATGAATGAGATGGCCAATGGAAATCAGTAGCAAGAAATCTATGGGGAGGTTTAGGGAGGTAATTTAGGTTCCTGAAAAGATATTGGCATTGTTGGTTTTGTGATCCTACTTCATTAAAATTTGCTGGAACATTTAGTAGTTTCAGTGACATTGAGGGAGGATACTAACTGCAGAGGTTATCACTTAACTATGGTTTTGCATAGAAAGATATTTGGGGATTTTGATTTCCTTATATGTTTTGCTTTTGAACTACTGAACTGTAGAACATACAGCTTGGGAAAAAAATGGGAAAAAAAGTTGTACAGTCACATATTAGTTACGGAACCACTTGCAATAATTGGTACAAATTTGAAGAATTAAAACAAATACCAATGCACATGTTGAACAGTGAACTTGGCTCAAGAGTAGCCTAATTACGTGTGTAAATTTGCATACATTGATAAAACCGGGGATGATTGTTTGGATTTCTGTACTTTATAGAATCGCCTGAGTACATTTTTAACCCAATCTTTTTAGCCTTATAGATTTTTTTAAGCATTTTGTAGCTGTTTATGGATAATTGTTGTGCCACAGGTGTAACTGTGCAGCTATTATGATCAATTGTTGTGGCAGTCAATCCATGTCACAACAGATATTCGGTCGGGAAGAAAATATATCTCCGGCAACACCTTTGTTTACTACGACCAAGTTCTTGACACCCGCAGCCACGGACGGTTATTCCCGCTAGATACTATAGAGTTGGTGAAATCGGGTTCGATACTTCTTTATGGCGTAATGCAACTATTGGTTTGACCAAATATTTTAGACCATGTGTGTGTAGTATTTTGAAATTTTAAAATGAATGACTTGCTCTATTTGTATTTTAAATGTACTTTCTTTTTTTAATTCTTAGACAGACTTCTCTTAAACAGGTTACATTGGTTTTTCCTGACTTTGTGTATTGATGTTGTAATTACTTGGTTTTTCAGTTGTCATTGGTAAAAAACGAAGGACAAGAAGTTTAAGTGGGGTTTGTAATAGGCTTATTCAGCTGGAAAATAGGAACCATTTAATCCAGAACGCACAAACTTCTCTAATATCATGCTACTAAGCGACGAGGCGTAGCTGAGTCAAGCCAAATGGAAAATCCATCACCAAATTAAAAATGCATCGACGTCGTGAAGCGGCACGACACAAAATCAAAAATGCGCAACAGGGCAAGGCACCAAATCAAAAATATGGTTTAAATAATAAAAATGATGGTGGATGATTTTTTTAGGTCCGCTTGGTGCGTGCACGGGCACAAAATCTAGTATACTAAAAAGTGGTTAAGGAAAATAATTTTTTTAACAATCATAATAGTAGTAACAATTGGTAAATTTAATATTTAATATATTTATATTTAATAGTAAAAATAATAATTGTTTTAAACCCAATAAAATTGAATAAAACTATTTTTTCGAGAGATATGTCTGTTTTTGTCATTTGCCACAACAACAATGGTTAAATCGATTTTTACCAAATACATTTTTGGTTGTTTTTTTAATCGACTTTAATTTTAATTAATATTTTACCAAACGTCCAACTGCTTTTTCTCACGGACAACAACGCCTGTGAGAAAAAAGTTTTATAAAAAACTGCAAAGAATACCAAACTAAGTCTAAGTCAAGGATCGTTTTTGTCTCAAAACAAACACCGTTTCTTTTTTAATATAGACTACTATAAGTATCATCTGACATGCGGCCGGAACTCACCCTCTTCGATTAGCTTATGTTGTGTGGTTTGTTTTTATATTTAGAGAGCCAAATAAAACTCTAGCTAACAGTACTTCTTCAAAGTAAAAGAGTTAAGGCTAGTTTGGCATTGCTGTGAATTTTAGAAAAACGCTTTTCTTTGTCTTTGTGATGTGCGTTCTTTGTCTTTGTCTTGTGAAAATAAATCTGCATGACGTTTGGTAAACTATAATTTAAAAAAGCACTGTGCAATTAACAAATCAGAAATTACTGTTTTGGTAAATCTGGTATTTAAAAGTCTTTGGTGATGTAGTTAATGACGAAAATAGACATATTTCAAAAAATTAGTTTTAATACAATTTTATTATAATAAATTATATTTCTAATTTTAATATATTTAATAAAATATAAGTAATACTTTTTTTAAATTTTTTAATTGTTTTTATTATTTAATTAAAAAAATTTATGATTATGGTTTGCTATGAAAATATTATTATTTTAAAAAAAAAATTCAAAAAAAAAAATTATTAATTTATTATTTTTTTCATTTTTCATTTTAATATTTATTAATTTTTTATTATTTTATATAATAATTTTAATTATTATTGTATTTATTATTTTAAATAAAAAATGAAAAAATAGAAATAAAATAAAATTATAATTATAATGTCAAATGTACAATATTTGAGGTAAAACTTGTCTTTATAATAAATTAACAAGGTTAAAATAGAGAATCAATTAAATCGAATTATGTGGGTCCACGAATAAAGCTTTTCACTTTTAAAAGCTAGTCTTTGAGTAGCTTTTAAAAGCAGGCCTAAAATGAAAGTGCTTCTCTCCAAAAAGCTCTTTGAATTTTTTTTACCAAACACAATTTTTGGTAAAAGTTTGTTACAAAGTGCTTTTGGTTGGAAAAAAGCAATCCCAAACGGGGCTTTAGTCTCATTGCCCATGCTCAAAATCCAGTTATATTAGGAAATGCAGACCCTACATTAAGATATACCGTGATTAGGTTAGGGATAAATTTTGGTGGAAAATAATTGCCGGCCGTAAGATTTTTTTTTTTTGATCGGAAAATAAATTTATATTAAGAAGGAAGGCAAAATTACAAACTGTAAAAGCCACCACACAAGGAGAGAACAACAAACACAATAGACAACCCAATAACAAGGTGACACAAATGCAACTCACAAATGGTGAGAGCTAGCATACAACCCAAGTTAACCCACATCTAATCAAGAGAAATTAGACACCCAAAAGGACCTAAGAAAAAGGCCACTTAGAAAACCTAAGGCCCATTAAAGGAATGAAATCTAATAGAAACCCAGTCAAGAAAAGCCTTGAAATGAAAGTCCTTTTCAAAACCTGGAACCCTAAAACTTACTAAAAATCTTCCCAATTCCTCCTCCGCCGCCCGAATGCTTGAACCAATTTAACTCGGAGTTTCATCATTCCAATTAGCCTCCGTCTGAAATCGTCGCCACATTTTCCATCAAACATAAACAAGTACCTTCCATTAATGAAATCAGTGATCTCCCGAGAAGAAGATGATTGGAACTCAACTAAAAATTCAATCGGCAAGAACACTACAACAACACCCCAATAGCTAAAAATCTGAATAAGCATGGTAAATCACAAAGAACTGACTACCATCACCACCACCTCAAACTTGAAAACTTCCAACAAAACCGGATGAACCTCTACTGTGTAAAAACAGAAACCCCAAGGAAAAAATCATCACGAGAAGCTTGGAAACCAAAGAAGACCCGAGAACTGCCGCCGGATCCGTCAAGAACACGCCATGATTCGATTGTAACCCCAACTTTGAACCGCTTCTAACATCCTCTGCAGTTCCTTCTTCAAAAATCGAGATCCATCAAACACCAATGAAACCGCTCAAAAGATTTAGGATAGATTTACACAAAAGTTTTGACAGATTATGAAGATGAAAAGGAGAAAGAAAGGAAGATGGAGAAAAATTAATAGGGGTACAAATGATTTTGAAAGATGGTTATCAACAACTTTGGATTTAAAAAATTAATCGGGGTAGGAGAATAAAATGGAAGGGACCAAAAATCCCAGGGGATTTAGAGTAAAAGATTGAGAGAAAAACTTCAGGCACCCAAAACCACATATAGAAGAAACCCATTGCAGATGAGAGAAATCCTTGATCGGATCTAGTCCGAGGACTAAATCCGAGCAAGAAAGGCAGCATATTTGGATTAGAAACTAGGCTCTCTTTTTTTGAGAGAGAGAATGAGGTTTTTTTGGAGAAGAAATCTAGTTTTTGATACTAGAAAGTTCGAAAGATTTCTTTTTTAACGACCGGTTCTATACTAACACAAATATTAGTTTGTCAATCATAGTTCCCTGCTATTAGAATCTGAGTTAGAGTTAAAACGACACAATTAAGAAAACAAATGGATTAAGAAATCTAAACCCACAAATAGAAAGTGATAGAGACCGAAGGGGTCTAATCAATTAGAAGGGGCAATCTATCAAGAGTTTTTTTTTTAGAAGGCTTCTCTTATTCATAGCCCATACATTTATTAACCATAGTCCATTTGACTTTGGTCAGTAGATTTTGACTAAAAAATTAAATTTAACATTTTCTATTATTATTCATAACCCACAAACTAGGTTAGTGAGTCATCGGATCGGTGAGACACTGAGTTGAACAAATCGTGAGTCAGTATCCAATAAAATCATCATTTTTTGTGATACTAGTATGAGTTCTGTTTTTATCTACCTTCATCGCATTTCAGTTTTTCATCAAAATCTGGTTTGATGACTGTTAGCAAAGGAAAATTTACCAAAGTGAAATGCTAAAAATTACAAAGGAAAATCTACCAAAGTGAAATGCTAAAAATTACAAAGGAAAATTTCCCATTTCCATATTTTATACTGTTAGCAATTTATCTTGAACTTCACTTAATCATATTGGTCATGGGGTGTTGTTAATTAACATTGTATATTATGCCTTGTATATTGATCCAACAAACCCAAATGTTGGATACAGTGTCAACCATGCAAACATCTGTAGGCTTACCATCTCCATCTTGATACGGGTGCTTGACTATTTTCTTACATTGTTTAGTGCTAGATGGATTCCAAACGTAAATCAAATTTTCAACCCAAGGTTTTAAGCAAACTAAGCCCTTACAAGAACCAACGTTTAATTGGCAATCAACTTGAATCATCTCAATTTGTTGCGACGAAGACCACGCTGGATCAATATCCGTGAAACAAATAGATAATGAATCAATACTCATGGAGTAAATTCTGTTGGGGTACTTGATCATGATCTCCTCTTGTCGTACCTCCTCAACCAGCATATAGGTTTTTGAAACTATGACTACAGATATGCCTGTGGCAATAATTACACAATTAGACTTACGACAATGGAGGAGGAAGAAGATGGGAAAGTAAATTAGGGTTTTTACTTAAAACGTTAAACAAAAAAGATTTAACCTATTTTAATTTTGAGTCGACTCAACTAACTAGGTATGAAGTCCCTGTAAACTCGGTTAAAAAAATATTTGGGTTATGATTTGGGTTATAGTTAATAAACTGATTTTTACGCGTTGACTATAAATAAGATGGGCTATGGTTAATAAAAGCATGTGCTATATTTAAGAGAAGTCTTTTTAGAATACGCATCGCAATGCTTATATCCCGCATTTTGAAAATACATCTTTCACGGGCTTAAGTTCAAGCCAAGTATGTAATATTCGCACAATACCGACAATCATCATCTTTTTCCAGTACATCCCCTGGCTAGCTTAATTCTAAGTAATAAAGAGTAGTACCAATGAATTATATTGAAAAAAAACTGTCAAATAGGTAAGTGTCATTTACCCATTGGATGGAGTAAGTAAAAAACCATAAAAACTTGAGGAGTAAGTCGCTCTACTGTTTTTGGGTTTTCTTCACACAATGATTTCATGATCGAACTCTTGATTATCTCAGTATTGTCTTCCTCATTTTCATCCTCATCAAATGCCCACGCTATGAAGAAACACCTGTGCCAAAGATATTCAACATAAACTAAACTTTTTCAACCATGATACACAATGGGTACAGTAACCTTGGATATAACTTTACTGACAGAAGCTAAATTGGTTACCTGACATGATACGCATCTTGATCATGCGCATAGATGTGCGTCGCTTGATCAAAATGCAATCTACTGATCAGTGGAGTGTCCGAAATTCATGAGAGAAAAGAGTTGAAGAAGTCAAAACTATTTTCGGATCCTTGAAATCAACCCTAGTTACAACATTCAGGAAGTATAGTTAAACCCCCAAAAGAAAATTTAAAATCTACAATTGAACTTCGTGCATGGGTGCCTCCATAAATCATCAAGAGACAATATGATAACTCCTAACAATTTTAGCCAACTGAAGAGACACAAAAATGCCGCTCAGTTGCCAGTATACCGTCTTTGTTAATTAATTACCAGTGGAGGAATTGGGAAGAGTTCTTTCATATCACATTTTAGTTTTCCAGCTGCAACTTGATATGTCCTCACCATTTTTTTCCTAATTGGGCACTTTAAGATTAACTTTTCATATCAGTAATAATTATGTCATTGAAACCTTACTATAAGTTGTTCAAGAGAAAAACAATCAAGATTACAAAGGAGATCAAAATACACGAAAAAGAAAATGGTGATGGTAATACTAAGTAGGGTTTGTACCTTGTTATTTTGTAACCACGCAAGAGCTTGAAATAGTTTTCAACTACACGACCAAACCAAGTCTTGGCTGGGAACATCGTGGGGACTTTGTGAAGCTTCTTCACAAATATTTGGGATTACCACCACCTTAGATGATGCTTCATAACTACCAGTCCAATTTGTAAAATTCAAGTGAGAACCTGATTTTAATTCGATGCTTGAGTGCAAATATCCAACCGAGTATGGTTTCTTTGAAATAATCTTCTCAAGAGAACCCGCAAATATTGATTTCCGACTCAAGCAGGTAGTTAAAACTGGTAGGCCTCGGAAGGTGTTTATAAATTTAGCCTACTTGTTATACCGCAAGTGCACGGCGTCTATCGGAGACGCGGCAAGTACGGGTCGATCCACAGAGAAATGGGTGTGCTTAAAGTGTGATCTAAGGCTTGCTCTAGGCAATTCAAGTGAAGTAACAATGTGTAACACAGGGGTTTTTTCGAAGCGACTGAGATGTGATGAAATGAACCTAAACTAAGGTATAGACAGTGACAAAAAGGGCTTGCTAGGTCTTCAAATCCACCTCTGAATTCCTACTATGTGCTCAACTAGTTGAGTGTCTTGTTCCTATGCCAGGTAAGTATAAAGTGTCAATTTTTACCACCTATTTAGGGAGTTTCTCCTAGTGATAACTCAAATAACGACTAAGGCACTAATCCTAAGTACTAGTTGTCTAATTAAGCACAACTAGTCAAAGGAATTAGTATTAAAAATAGAAGCAAGAGCTGAAACACTCTCAACTCGGTATTAACCCTAACTACATTGCATCCATGGCATTGGCATGCCTTTGTGAGAGAAAAGGGTTGAGGTGTTAAAATTGAAGTTATCTTGTCAATTAAGCACTCAAGAACAACTTAACACAGATTAAACACAATTGGGAATTAGGGTTTCATTGAAACCCCAACAAACTAAATTAAAACATTAAAAACGCAAATAATAAACAATTAAATCTACAAGGATACATTTGGCTAACCCAGGCATACCCAAAAAAACGGCTTCTATCCCTTCTATTTATACATGCAAGAAATTTCCAAAACTACAAACCCTAATTCACTTTAAAACAATTAAATGCAAAATAATTCGAACCCATACTGCGAATCGCCTCTTCTCTCGTCACATCATCTCGGAGCTCCATGGGTCGATGTGGTGATGAAAACCTAGCTCTAGTTTTTCTCTAAGTTAGCTTCTAGGGTTGGAGAAGCTAAAAGAGAGAAAACCTAGGTCTAGAGAGGCTGGTGCGGGTGCAGAGATGGAGTGGTGAATGCGGCTAGTGTCGGGGAGGTGATGGAGGTGGTGATGATGGTCTCGGAATCGGGTAAGGGGAAGGAGGTGGCGGAATGGGTTTGCGAGAGAGGTATGGAGAAGAAGAGAAGATGGAATAGAGAATAGGGTTTGCTCGACTGGTGTAGGGGTATGGGGGTTTTTGTTGTGGAGCGGATGCATCGAGCTTTGATGAGGCCCGATGGAGCGAGTGTCGGATCTAGGAGAAGAAATCTCAACGGCTCGAGCATGATTTGGAGTGATCTGGTGTTGCACGGGAGCAAGAAACTTCGATGCGAGTGGAGGGCGACCGTAGGATGTAGCAGTGTGATCTCAACGGCTTGGAGTGGACGGAGCTCGGATCCGGTCGTGGGTAGCTCCAGCCCATGTCTTGTAGATGAGTTGCTACTTGTTGGAGTTGCAAGCATTGCGCGCTGGAGCTTGACTTCTGCTCCATAGACACTTTCTCGAGTCTTCGCTCTTTTGGCTCCTCAATTTCTCGAGCTTTATTTATTACCTAAAAACACAAAATTAATTAATACAAATATTTATTCTTGAAAACAAAGAAAACACGAAATGGGATAATATCTCGATTTCTAAGCGCAAAGATGAGTAAAATGCCAATAAAAAGGTGTATAAATATGCACTATTTAGCACTCATCAAATACCCCCAAACCTGAATTTTACTTGTCCTCAAGTGAAACAGAAATTAAGAAATCCTAACTATACCCACGTCGCGAGTCTCTCGAATGCATTTAGCGTATGCACTAAGCCTTTAAACCCCTAGGTGTCCCTAGTGGACGAGTTGTAGTCTCGTGAGGGTTTACCAGTGTACCCACAAACCTTCTCCAACTTCAGTGTAAAGAGTCTCAAGCATCCAAGGAGCTATGAGGACATAGAGTTCTGCGCATGCTAGTAAATGTGAAGTTAGAACTATCAAAGAACGCATTCTCATCCTTAAGTGCGAGCGAGAAGTAACCATACCATATGAAAGAATTCGGATTCGATTGTGATCATAAGCCTCGACTCCGCCTCACTATTGGGGTTTTATGATAATTGCACTCAAAAAGATCGCTTTTAGTCTCTCATGTGTGCGGCAGGAATAAAGAGAAAATCCACCGCACACGTTGTAGGTAAGAAGGATAACCTTTTGAAATAAAATCGGAGACTCCACGAGGTGTGGACAAAAAGAATCTTTTTTACGATGATCTCTAAGGAAGGAAATCAACCATTAGCAAGGGGTGGGAGTACTCACTCACTTCTCACCCGATCGGCAATTAACATCAATCTCTCATAGGAAACCATAGAAACGTCTTCAATCTTCGGTCTTCGGTCTTCAACTATTGATGACGAACTTCTGAACTTTACAAAAACTTGTTTTTTTTTTTTTTTTTTTTTTTTTTTTTTTTTTTTTTAAGAACTTACAATAAAACTTAATTTTTCACAAACTTCATTAATTCTCATCCTATTTTCTTTTCTTTGTTTTGTTGCATATAAACCTTGGACTATATCAATTTTTCTTTCAATATTCTGATGACGCTCCGTTTGTTGACGATGATGTGTTTCTATGGGTCTTCTTTGATTGAGAGAGTGATGCTAACTGCAAATCGATATTTAGAAGGAGTTTTCATCTTTAGACGTCACCCTCATGATTGACAAAAACTAGCACTCAAGAGATCAAAAGTAGTGCTGAAAATGGTGCGAAGTTGGGTAGCTCACCATTCCTACCCGGAATTGATGTGCGGTGACACACACTCTAACAGCTTTTCTAGAAAGTTGCAAAAAATTGAAGGTTGGTGCCTCACTTGATGTAAATTGGGTAGTCTCCACTATGGGTGATCACAATTCTACTACCGAATATCTAACAACACCTAATTCGCTCTCCGGTATGGTTAAATCCAACTTTAACGCTCTAATCAACTAAGAAACCCGATTCGTTCTCCGGTACTTCCAAGTTCTGTTATTTCGGTCAGAATCTCTATGTAAACATAGCTAGAAGCATGCTAGTGACTCTAAAATCTCTAAAAGTTGGAGGTTTGCAAAAAAAAGTTTTGAATTTTTTTTTTTTTTTTTCTTGAAAATAAAAGATAAAATAAAAGACTAAAAACTCTAAATGCAAATGCACCCCCAAACCTAAATCAAACATTGTCCTCAATGTGTCTACAAATAGAAAAAAATTTAAACAAGTCACATACCGAGAGAACTATCTTTGATAAGAGAAAAGGGAGGAGATTCTGGGATGTCGGCGAGCAAGGTTGGAGCTTAGTTAATCAAGGCTAAAATCCAACATTCTCAGCGGAGATCATATCGGATTAGCACAAAATATGCACAAGAAGACTCAACCGATTCAAGAAAGAAAAATTTAACAAGTCCTCCTGGATATATACAATGAAAATTCACCATAAACCAACAATCTAAAGAGTTGAGGATCAACCCAATAGAAAATATGTACAAACATCAACAGCCTTACACAAATATAATATGATAGTGCAAGTAAGATGCACAGATGTGAAGGAGTTTCCCAAACCTAAACTTGTGAACAGGTGTGTTTGTGAGAACAAAATCTTGCAATTTTAAAGGTACATCATGCAAAAGGTCTAACTCGAAATGAGTTTTGCTAATTACGGACATACATACACATTCAGTGTGGCTCCTTAAGAGTGTTATACTTTGATGCAAAATAGTCCAAGAGGACTTGGGAAGCACAAAGCTCTAGGCCTAAGTTAGGCATTTTTAGAAAAGTTGGTTTTGCAATTTTGTGACAAACTACACCTAGGTTGGGTGAAGGAGTTTCAATTTGTGACTCAAGAGAGAGGTTAGGTACATCCAAGTTATTTTCATGTATAAAATCATTTGCACCATCACACACTTTCCTAAGATCGAAGTGGGTAAATCATGTTCATTTTCACAGGATAATTCATCAATTTCCATGTCAAATTCATCGGAGGAAGCAACATATTGTGACATGGGCAAGGAATCAGACACAAAAATAATATTATGATCCAAAAGAACATTAGTGTCAACAGAAGATTCATCCTTTCTTAAGTCACAAACAAGTTGTGTAGCATGCTCACATTCACTGAAGAATTTCACAAAACTAAGCTCATAGTTAAGATCACATGTATGAATGTTAGAAGAAGTATCATTCATAGGGTTCCACGAAGAAGACGCTGCGTCTCGAACCAAAAGATTCCATCATATTTTCAGCATGCACATGCTCTTCTAACATATCATATTCATCATCATCATCATCATAGAAATGCATTTCCTTATTAAAAATCATAGTATTTCGAGTCTCGTCATTTAAAACAGGTTCATATGCAATATCAATTGCACGAGTAAGACTAGGCATACTATTTTCATAATTGACTTCATTATGGGTGATAAACATTTCATTTTGAAAGTCCTCCCTTTCCTCATTTAGTTCATCACAGATTTGACTCAATTTGAGTTCTAAACTCGCAAACCTTTGGTCAGTTGACTTTTGATATTGCTCAAGGTTTTGAATCAATTCTAGAATTTCATCATGTTGTTCAATGAAAGGAGAGTTTTCCACAGTAGGAAATTCATAATCAATGCTATATGGTTTATCATGCAATACACTCCTAGCATTATTTTGTTCGATGAGTCCGAGATTTTCCTTCGCGTAGTTGATAAGTACAAAATTGTTCAACCTCCACTGTGGTGGATGATGTATGTGATCATAATGATTAGGGTATGTGAGATCCGGGCCCTGAGAAGGCTCATAAAATTCCCTAAAATCACTATGGTATGTGGGGAATTCATATTGTGAAGCATGCCCGTAAGCAAGCTCTCTAATGGATTTGTTTCCATCCCCAGATGCAGACCAAAATCCTGACATGATTTAATACTCAAATTGAACTCAAAATCTAGTTTGGTTTATTGGGATTTGGTTTTGGTTTCAATGGGATTCAGTTTGGTTTTTGTGGGCTTCTTTGGTTTATTGGGATTGGATTTGGTTTATTGGGATTAGTTGGGTTATGTGCAACCCAAATTATGTGAGCAAAACCCAACAGTTTGGGTTCTAGCCTAGATGATCGCCCAAATTGGGTGCACGGCCAGATTAGGCTGAAAAATGTATAGCTCAAGAGTTGGGCTTGATTAACGTGCGAGCCCGGCCCGCTCGGGTGGATCGGCGAGCCCGGTTAATGTACGACCCGAGGTTATGTGGGACTGTACATGCGCCAGGGAGATGTGGGCTCAAGTGGGTGCAAAGCCCGGGTCATGCAATTGCACAACTTGAGTCGAGGCCAAGTCAGACTAGGTGCAAAAATTGTGTGCAATTCGGTTAAACTCAAAGACAACAATTGGGTCAGAGGCATCGAAAGCGATTCAAGATTTCAGCAGGGCTTATGCACAGGGGGATAGAACTCACAAAAATAACACAGCCTCACAGCTTCAGAGGCTAGAGGGTTGCACAGGCTACGATGCTCAGCAACTTTCAGTTATGCACAGCTCACAGATTTAACAGGTTTGCTCAATGAATGATCACTCAGGTTAACATACAGGTTTGGCTCAACAGCTTCAGAGGGCTGGAGCTCAAGGCCGATGAATTATGCTTAGGGTATGCAACTCAAGGTGACTAGGTATGGGCAGATTGGTTAGGCTCAGGGTTATGCTCAGTAGACCAAGTTGCAGCTTAGGCTCTACAGGGCAGATGAGTGTGCTTGCTCAAGTTACTCAACCCTCATTCAAATGCCACAAAATTCACACACACACAAGTGATACCAGCTCAGAGATGCAACATGTGAGCAATTTGACTTCAAAATTCACAGATGAGCCTTTTATAGCAATTACAGATGCACAGATGAGCTGGTTAAGCTTTTTTACAACATCTTTGCAGAGTGTCAACACAATCATAGCAATTTATAGCAATTTATAGCTAGGTCTCACACAAGGCACAGGGGGCTGGTTGAAGAGGTTCAACGGTGGTGCTGGTAAGCTCGGGGGTGCGGCTCTAATGGCTCATGCTCGGGGTGTGCGCAGGGTATGCTCAGTTCATGCATTGATTGGCAGCTTATGTGCAGCCCTAGTTATTCCGTTTGGATCAGGGCTACGTTATGTGGGTTGCTGCTCACGCTCACAGCTTCAGGGGGCTGGAGGGTTAGAGCATAGCTCACAGCTTCACTACAGCTCAATTCACCCAAAACACAGATTTCATGTATATTTGGCACAGTAATTGAGTTATCAAGCAAGGTTGTCAAGCCTAGAGTTCAATCATGGGTTGGCCAAATAATAAGCTGTGCAAACATTCAGCAAGGCTCAACTTGGCCAAATAACAAGTTGTGAAAAGGGTAGTTTATGCACTCAAGGTAATTATGAGACTTTCAATCAATTCAGGGGTGGTTACCTAGCAAGGTAGCTAATCATGCAGGGCACCAGGGCAGCTAGTTTGCAACTTCCTTAAGTCTGCGCCTTCCCTTGTCTTTCTCCCTTTTGGCTTGCACGGCCCAATAAGCTTAGCTTAGCGAGCACTGGCTCAAGAGAGAGTTCGAGTTCTCGGATTATGCAAGCTCAACCAATATCAAAAGCAGTCTAAGCAACAATGAGTAATAACTATGCAAGCTCAGTTCAGCAGATGAGTTAAAGAACAAGAAAAAAAAAAAAAAACTAACTAATCTAACAATGCAGCAATGCACTAAGAGAATGCAAGGTAAAGATGCAGAGATGGAAACTACAGCTAAGTGCACTGATATGATAATCTAAGTTACACTAATATGCTAAGTTATAATAATCAAAGAGTTAAAAGAAACAAAACAAAACATGTATATACAGGGTGAGTAGGATTCAGTGAGAGAAGGCCAATGATCAAACAGGGCACGCGCCAAGTCCCCGGCAGCGGCGCCAAAAACTTGGTAGGCCTCGAAAGGTGTTTCTATTTAGCCTACGTATAATAAACCGCAAGTGCACGGCGTCTATCGGAGACGCGGCAAGTACGGGTCGATCCCACAGAGAAATGGGTGTGCTATGTATGATCTAAGGCTTCTTCAACTGAAATTCAACAAGTGCAAGTAACAGATATTTGGTTGCCGATCTACGTTGATGTTGAAATGTGACAATGAATAAAGGATAAACTACAATGCAGGTGAGAGGAAAGGATTGCTAGGTCTTCAAATCCACCTCTAACCCCTATTGTGCCTTCAACTAAGTTGAAGTTCTTGTTCCTATGCCCAGGATGAGTGAAGATTGTCAATTCTACCACTTATCTAAAGGGTTTCACCTAGTGACATTTCAATATTCAGCTAAGACACTAAACTAGAGCACTAGTTGTCTAATTAAGTACAACTAGTCAAAAGAATTAGCAATAATCATTGAAGTAGGGGCTGAAACACATTCAACACAGATATAACCTAACTACAGTGCATCCATGGCATTGGCATACACTGTGAGAGAAAAGCATTGAGGTGTTAAATTGAAGCTATATAATAACATTAAGCACCCAAGAACAATCCAACAGAGTTTAAACACAATTTGGAATTAGGGTTTCATTGAAACCCCAACAAACTAAATTAAAACATTAAAACTGCAAATAACAGCAATTAAATCTACAAGGATACACTGGCTAACCCAGGCATACCCAAAAACAGCTTCTATCCCTTCTATTTATACATGCAAGAAATTTCCAAAACTACAAACCTTAATTCACTTTAAAACAGAATTAAATGCAAAATAATTCGAACCCATACTCTGAATCGCCTCTTCTCTCGTCACATCATCTCGAGCTCCATGGGTCGATGTAGATGAAAACCCTAGCTCTAGTTTTCTCTAAGTTAGCTTCTAGGGTTGGAGAAGCTAAAGAGAGAAAACCTAGGTCTAGAGAGATGGTGCGGGCTGCAGAGATGGAGTGGTGGTGCGGCTAGTGTCGGGAGGTGATGGAGGTGGTGATGATGGTCTCGAATCGGGTAAGGGGAAGGAGGTGGCGGAATGGGTTTTGCGAGAGAGGTATGGAGAAGAAGAGAAGATGGAATAGAGAATAGGGTTTGCTCGACTGGTGTAGGGGTATGGGGGTTTTGTTGTGGAGCGGATGCATCGAGCTTTGATGAGGCCCGATGGAGCGAGCGTCGGATCTAGGAGAAGAAATCTCAACGGCTCGGCATGATTTGGAGTGATCTGGTGTTGCACGGAGCAAAAACTTCGATGCGAGTGGAGGCAGCGACCGTAGGATACTTGGCAGTGTGATCTCAACGGCTTGGTGGACGGGCTCGGATCCGGGTCGGGTATATCCGGCCCATGTCTTGTAGATGAGTTGCTACTTGTTGGGTTGCAAGCTGTCATTGCGCGTACGGCTTCGGCTTTACGCTCCATAGACACTTGCCTCTCGAGTCTTCGCTCTTTTGGCTCCTCAATTTCTCCGAGCTTTATTTATTACCTAAAAACACAAAATTAATTAATACAAATATTTATTCTTGAAAACAAAGAAAACACAGAATGGGATAATATTGATTTCTAAGCGCAAAAGATGAGTAAAATGCCAATAAAAAGGTGTATAAATATGCACTATTTAGCACTCATCAAAAACACCCAAGAAAAGTGTCGCTGTTACCTGCATTGATATTTTAAAATACTCAACTACAATTGACAACGGGAACAAAATAAATTTTCTAAATAGCTCAATGGCGATTCTCGTTTGGGTTAGTAGCCATTGTACATAGACTTGAACTTATATTCCATCTCGCAGGGAGTCGAACCCACACCTACATGGTCAAGGCCATGTGCTTTCTGATTGAGCTAAGGCATGGCAGTATAAACTTCTTTATATACAGAAGGACTGTTTACCGATTCCTCCTGCAATGAGATGGTTCATCAAAAATGCATAGAACAATAAAACACATTTCATACTTTGTATGACTATTTTGAATTCAAAATACAATCACCGTGTCAGTGAAGAAGGTCCTACGTCGCGTCTTTGTCGAGTAATACCATCACGCTTTCCAAATGTTTGCATTCGATATCGAAGGGAGTATTAGACTTCTAACCGCTAATTGAAGACTTCCGATTGGTGGAAGCATCCTTAAACCCTAAGCATTCAAATGCGACTTCTATGAAGCATTAAAAATATATAACTAAAACGTTTTACATGATAGAACAATGGAATATGTGCATGCTCCGAAACCGAAATCAGTTAACAACTTTACATGCACTCTTACGGCCTTTAGGTGTGAAAAGGCGAGGTACCCAAATATACCTCAAGCTAAAAAATTTCCTACCTATAAGTCCTTTCTCCGAAAAAAATGATTGTCTATGGACCGAGTCGAGACAATACAACTAATCTGGTTCACACTTTGTGTGATCGTCTATGGATACGAGATCGAGACAATACAACAACAAAGTATGTTACTTGATAAAAAGGTTC
Organism: Papaver armeniacum; assembly: GCA_023531295.1. NCBI lineage: Eukaryota > Viridiplantae > Streptophyta > Magnoliopsida > Ranunculales > Papaveraceae > Papaver > Papaver armeniacum. The sequence continues at coordinate 81,217 of JAJJWW010006542.1, read as the reverse complement.
GGACTTAACCAAACACAATAGTATTCACTTATCAAGTAAATAGGAATTAACGTTTGTGTTATTTACTTTAATTATAATAAAACAATTATAATGCGTAAATATAAAGTAAATGACACAAAGAAGATTTTGTTAACGAGGAAACCGCAAATGCAGAAAAACTCCGGGACCTTGTCGAGAATTGAATACTCTCGTGGATTAATCTGCTACACAAAATTACACCTAACATCGTATAGTTGATACCAAGCAACTAAACCTATAGTTCACCTAGTTCCGTCTGTATTCCCACGCCTCCAACTTATAAATAAGTCACGTACTTGGAACAATTCCTTTAGTTCGTATTCCAAACAATAAAGGAACAACAAATCTGTTTGGTATCAACTCTCTTCAACCAAGTGATATGAGTCGGACAAAGGCTCTTCCGTTTATCTTAACATAAACTCCTTCGTCAGGTCCTTAGATCTATCTTATGTTCAATTACCGAAGTAATCGTTTAAGATTAAGCCAACAACACTCTTAATCCAAAAAATTGTGTTAATGCCGATCTACTCAATTAATTAATCCAATCTTCCACAAGGATAAACCGATTATTAATTGGATCCTCTTTTACCGAAACAAGTATTGTGCACACCAAATATTATAAACCCAAGTCAGATCTTCAACATCTTCTTTGTCTTAAAATCTTCTTAAATCTTCAATAAAAACCTGCACACAATCACTTGAATCTCTTGTGATCAATCACGCACAAAACGAATGCGTTAACAATGGATTATCACAAGATCGCCTTTAGAACTAACAACAAATCTAAAGATCCTCGGAAACTACGAACTAGTTTGAGTGAATCTTATATCTGAAGAGAAGATTCTCAAGCATAAACAAACTAGGTGCAATCAGATTTCAACCACCGTTAGTCAATCAAATCAATCGAAAACAAAAGATAAATCGCAATTATCTAGTTTCCCACCAACGGTACACGCTAGAGCTTATCAATCCCAAAGAAGACTTTAAACCGAGCGGCCGTAAGAGATTTCTCTAATTACGTTACTCTCCTCCCAGAATAGGCGCTACACCAAGAATAACAACAACAAGAGGAAGTCTGTTGTTACAAAGGATTAGTTTGCTAGAAAGGCAAACTTCAAGTATTTATAGACAAGGAAGTTTGGACACCAAGGAATTTCCAAAACCGAAAATATTCTCAACATATTAAAGCACAAATTGGTTTCCATAATTCCCCGAAATGCTATGTCCAAAAATAATGATTGAAATCTCTCGAAAATATAATTAGTAAATGCACATTACTAATTCTTATATTTCCCTACAAAATGAAATTAATAACCTTAATTAAAAGATTCTTAACTTACTTATGTTTCGATCCTTGGATTCTCTTCCCTTAGCTATTAAGGAATAACTTTGAACAATTAAAGAAATAAATATTCACAGCACGTGTTCAAAGTATGTCGACATCCTTACTTTGTAAGTTCTCACACTTACAACCTTGAAACCAATTTTCCACACTTCCAAACAAGTTTAGAATTGGTTCATATGACTTTCAAGAACTATGCGATTGATCAAACAAACATTCAATCACAATCATGGGTTTAACGGTTCTACCAATACAAGTTTCAGTTCTACCTTCCATGTGAGTACTGTGCATAGTCACACTAGCTTTCCAAAATTCGGTTGACTAGGTATTAAGATCGGTTCCCCACATATATATGGTATCTAACTTATATGTGTTGCACATGTCCATAGGATCGGTTCCCATTTTCCTAAAAACGTGTTGCACATGCCATAGGATCGGTTCCCCTTTCTGCTTGTAAACCTTCTTGCACCCCATAGAAGGATCGGTTCCCCTTTGTGATGTACTTGCACCTCTTACTAGGATCGATTCCCCTTTCTTATATTTGGTCGGACATAAAATCACAAACCCGATCATACCATCTCGGGTGATTACTTAAGATCGGTTTCACTAATAAAAAGTCATACCAATACATAAGTCGCCTTTGTGAATAGTTCTACCAAGAATACAAACAAGTTGTGAGCGGTTATACTCAATCACACATATTGGTTGTTCATAAGATATGCAATGAATAAAAAAAAACCAATAACACCTGACAATTTCCTTTTTGGTTCACAAACAAGTTTATGAACTTACTTCCTTAGAACACATGTAAAACATTGTTCCCTAGGATGAAATCCTCACCTCATACCCATACATAATCACAATAGCATTCAAATGATTATGTCGATGTCTTATCTACAAAGTTTAATGGTTAAGCAATAAACCTCGTATTGTATTCCTTAATATTATGTCTATCTAGAGTTTAAATATGCCCATTTTTTGTTTTCAATATGCGACTTGAAAGATACGTTAGGGAATGAAAAAGTTCAAGTCAAATATCACTAACCTCAAGTGGAAGGATGATTGTTGTGTTGTAGCTCCTTGCTTCTTCACATCTTCAAGACTTACATAATACTTGTAATGTCTCATATCCTAATACTTTCAAGCTAACCTATACAGTTGACTCTAGTACATAATCAAGCGACTCTTAACATGAGTTTTGATTCACTAAAATATGATAACCAAACTTGACATACCAACGCTTGGTGGGTTCAACTGAGCCATGCTCTAACAAGGTGTTTGAAAGCCAGCAGATGAGAATAACTTGTTGAATTGAGTAGTGGTGTAAGATTCCCTTTACCTAATGCCCATTGCCATGTATTCTTGCGTGTTAGGGTTCTTGACCAATCACTAGAAGTATCTTAAAAGTAGAACTAAGAACCCTAGAGAAACCCTTTGAGTTGGAGGTTAACCACCTATTGAAAAGAGAGTTTGAGGTAGAAAAGTAAATAAGGAATTTAATAAAACCGGTTTATTAATTGTTTGCCGAAAACAAAAACCAGAGCAAGTATTTATAGTTTAACTTGCTTGATAAACACGTAATAAAAACTGAATTAAAGGAAGCTAACTTAAACTAGGAAACATCAACTAAATATGGTAATTCTAAATAAGGTAAACCATTGTGAGGAGTTGGTGTCACAACATCCCTCCCTGGTTGAAAAAATGCTTGTCCTCAAGCATTGAGCTCTGGAAATCGCAAGATCAACTCATCTGTGTCCTCCCATGTTGCTTCTTGATGAGTGTGATCCTTCCATTTAATTAACCATTTGGTGCCAGCTTGAGCTCCCTTTTGAACATTCTTCTTTCCAAAAATTGCCTCGAGTTCCCATTTATCATAGTCAATAATATTGGGTAAAACTGTCCCAACAACAACAAAAGAGCCAAGTTTAAGTTTCAACTATGAAACATGAAAAACTGGATGAATTCTACTTGCGGCAGGTAGTTGTAGCTTATATGCAACTTCTCCTATCTTCCCAATAATACGAAATGGTCCATAGAATTTAGGAGAAAGTTTTGATAAGGATTGATTCGATACAGTTGATTGTCTATAAGGCTGTAGACGTAGATATACCCAGTCATTTACAGCAAAGCTTCTTTCAGTTCGATGCTCATCAGTAAAAGCCTTCATTCTAGTTTGTGCAGCTTGAATATGAAATTTTAAGAGCTTCAAAACACGATCTCTAGCTCGTAAATTGAGATCAACATCATGAACAGCTGTGGAACCAGGTATAAACTTGAAATAGTTGGAGGAGCTCGACTATATAATGCTTCATATGGTGTCATATTGATGGCTGAATGATGACTGGTGTTGTACCACCACTCAGCCCACGGTAACCACTTAGACCACTCAGTTGGTTTAATACTAGCAAAGCAACGTAGATAACATTCAAGAGTTCTATTTGTTACCTAAGTTTGTCCATCTGTTTGTGGGTGATAGGCTGAACTTCTACATAATTGAGTGTCTTGTAAAGCAAAATATGCTTCCCAGAATTTACTCAAAAATATTGGATAACGATAAGTGACAATGCTCCTAGGCATACCATGTAGACGTACCACTTCTCTGACAAACACATCAGCTATATCAGCAGCAGAATAAGGATGTGCAAGAGCTATGAAGTGTGCGTATTTTGATAATCGATCCACAACAGCCAAAACTGAGTTTTTGCGATTAGATGCTGGAAATCCATCTATGAAATCCATGGAGATATCCAACCAAACATCAGCAGGAATAGGAAGTGGTTGCAACAGTCCCGGAGGAGCTATTGATTCAGACTTACTTCTTTGGAAAATGTCACAATGTGCAATGAATTCCTTAATCGAGTGTTTCATCCCTTTCCAGTAAAAGTTTTGTTGCAGATGCTTATAAGTGCGTAGAAAACCAGAATGACCACCTAGAGGTGAAGAGTGAAACTCTTCAAGAAGTTTAAAACACCATGCTGAAGTAGATACTACCACAATGCGATTCTTGTAGCGGAGTACACCATCAATAAAAGTATAATGAGTTTTACTGGTAGGTTGTACTCGTAGTTTATTAATAATGACTTGCATTTCAGCATCATTGTTGGTCTCCTCAATAATTGCAGTAACACCTGTAAAAACTGGTGTAGAAAGTGCAGAAAAAGTTGGCCCTGTATTACGAGATAAAGCATCTGCTGCAACATTTTCTTTGCCTTGTCGAAAGATGATCGCATAATCGTAGCCCAAAAACTTACTTAACCACTTCTGCTGCTCCATAGATGAGATTTTTTGATTCAGAAAATGCTTCAGACTTTGATGATCAGTATAAATCTTGAAATGTCTACCAAGTAAGTATGGTCTCCATTTTTGAACTGCAGAAACTATTGCAAGCATCTCCTTATCATATATGGATAAATTAAGGTTCTTTCCAGACAATCCTTTACTATAATAAGCAATTGGTCTTCCACATTGCATTAAAATAGCACCCAAACCATTTCCAGAAGCATCACATTCCAATGAAAATTCCTTTGAGAAACCAGGAAGTATGAGAACCGGAGTGGTAGTCAATGCTTGTTGAAGTAAACGAAAAGCAATAGTGGCATCTTCATTCCATACAAATGCATCCTTCTTTAATAACTGAGTTAAGGGTGCACAAATTTTGCCAAAATATTTGACAAATTTTCTATAATATCCAGCTAAGCCTAAGAATCCTCTTAATGCTTTAATTATAGTTGGGATAGGCCAAGATAAAATGCTTTGTATCTTCTCATTTTCATGCTACTCCTTGAGATGAAATCACATGGCCAAGATAACCAATTGACTATTGAGCAAATGTGCATTTGGATTGCTTAACAAATAATTGATGTTGTCGTAAAACTTCAAACACTGCAGATAAGAGCTCCAGATGCTCTGACATACTCTTACTATAGATCAATATATCATCGAAAAATACCAGAACAAACTTTCTTAAATAAGGCCTGAAGATATGATTCATCAAACTTTGAAATGTGGCTGGTGCATTTGAAATTCCAAATGGCATAACCAGAAATTCATAATGGCCATCATGTGTTCTAAAAGCAGTTTTAGGAATATCTCCTTTGTATAGTCGAATTTGATAATACCCAGAACGTAAATCTAGTTTTGTAAAAATGCATGCACCATGAAGTTCATCAAGTAATTCGTCTTCCTTGATTGTCAGCTTATTCAAAGCTCTATAATCAACACACATGCGCCAGGAACCGTCTTTTTTATGAACCATTAAAATGGGAGAAGAAAAAGGACTGGAACTATGACGAATCAAACTTGCTTGTTGTAATTCAGATTCTATCCTCTCGATTTTATCTTTCTGAAAATGTGGATAACGATAAGGACGCACATTAACTAGAGTAGAGCCTGGTACTAAATGGATATGATGATCATGAGCTCTTGCTGGAGGAAGTGATTCTGGGGTTTTGAAAATATTACCAAAATTTGAAAGTAGTCGTTGTATCTCAGGTGGTATAGTTGGATGAGGAGTAATGAATGAAGTATTTATTTCAGATATTTGTAAAAAGACACCATAAGTTTCTTTGTGTATTAATCTTTGCATGGGAACAATATCCAATAGCAGTAATGCAGAAGAATTATTACCAATTAATTGTATATCTGCGCCGGCAAACTTGAACTTCATTGTTAACTTCTCAAAATCCCAATCTATGGGTCCTAAAGTACGTAACCATTGTACCCCTAAAACATCATCACACCCACTAATAGCTAATATATGAAAATCAGCTGAGAAAGAATAATCTTGTAGACAAAAAGGCACATCCAAACACAGGCCTTGAGTGCTAAGTATACCCCCATCTCCAACTGTGACATTCAGATTATTAGTCGTAGTAGCAATACGATAACCACATTGTTTGGCCAATGATGGACTCAAAAAATTATGAGTAGAACCAGAGTCTACTAAGAATGTAAGTGGTTGAGCTTTTGAGAAACCATTGATTCGCATTGTTGAAGGAAAAGTAGAACCCATAAGAGAATTAAAAGATATTGAAGAATCTGTGATCTCTGAAGTAGTAAATTCATCAACAAAAGTAGGTGTTTGAACCGTAGATTATTCATCTTCAATGGATTCAGTAGTAGGAGGGCCATCTAATAACAACAGACTAGGCTTCACACACACATGACCAGGTTGAAAAAGTTGATCACAATTAAAACAAAAACCCTTTTCTCTTTTTTCCTTCATTGCTTCCCATGAAAGCTTTTTATAACCAGGAGGTAATGGAGTTTTCTTTATCTGAGAATTGGAATTGGTAGTAGGTTGTTTGAACTGGCTAGATCGTGAATGCTGTTTTGAAGCTGTCAGTAATACTTCCTATTGATTTAGTGCTTTCTTGAAGGTTGAAGCCAAAGTAGTAGGTTCAAGTAATTTTACCACGGAACCAATCTCAGATTTCAAAGAGTGGATGAACAAATTAATCAAGTGAGCTTCAGGAAAATCTACAAAATTCAATAGACGTTCAAATTCAGGATGTGATCCTTAACCGTACCTTTTGTTTAATTGTGCTAATTGCCATCTTAGGATCAACAAACTTCTCAGGAGAAAATCGTTCACGAACTAGTGAACAAAATTGTGGCCATGTGGGATTGAGAATTGTAGAGCGCTTCCAACGAAACCATGCATTGATATCTCCCTTAAGATGAGCAGCTGCAAGTTGAACCTTCATATTATTGGCAATAGCGTGCCAAGAAAAATACTGTTCAGCTTGAAATAACCATCCATCAAAAGAAGAAAATTTCAGATTAACTGGTGGTGTACGAATTGGGGTTTCAAGAATGCCGAGACCATTAGTATTAGGACGTTTAGTATTTTGTTGAGGAATACCATCATTAGATTGAAGCTGAGGAAGAAATTCTTGAAATATGGCACGGAAAGAATTCTTAAGTTCTGAGTTTAAAGCTTGTGTCAAACTGGTTGTCAGAGATTTTTCATGTTCAGCTAAATCAAGCTTACGATTAGCTCTATCTTCCTCACGAACTGTCTTGTCTTCTGCACGAAATTTTTGAACTTGTTCTTCATCATGCTCATGATCTTTGGTAATAGTTTCAACAAGTTTGTCAAGTTTCTCTGTAATACTCTTAAGACCATCTTTTACAAGCGCAAGATTCTCTGTGTAAGACATCGTGAATAGGAAAAAAAAATTGGTCGAAAATTTGGCTAAGCTCTAAACCTGCTCTGAACCAGGTGTTAGGGTTCTTGACTAATCACTAGAAGTATCTTAAAAGTAGAACTAAGAACCCTAGAGAAACCCTTTGAGTTGGAGGTTAACCACCTATTGAAAAGAGAGTTTGAGGTAGAAAAGTAAAGGAGGAATTTAAGAAAACTGAGTTCTATTAATTGTCTGCCGAAAACAAAAACCAGAGCAAGTATTTATAGTTTAACTTGCTTGATAAACACGTAATAAAAACTGAATTAAAGGAAGCTAACTTAAACTAGGAAACATCAACTAAATATGGTAATTCTGAATAAGGTAAACCATTGTGAGGAGTTGGTGTCGCAACATTGCGCTTCCTCCAGCTCATAGTTTGCCGCAATCATCTTATATGTAAAGGTAAACCTTGACATCTAAGAATATCCTAAAAAAAAGGAATGGTAGCGGGAGGCCTGTGTGAATCTTTTAAGAATTCAAACTCTAATCAGTCACTTAAAAATAAAAATTGCAGCTATGAAAAGCAGAAAGCTTTAGATGCGTAATTTTTTTAGGATTTTTTTACACATACTCACGGCATTGTAATTGTCTATTGGCTATTATCGTATCTCTTTTATATACACCTATACATTTGTATTGCTATCAGCAAACTTGCAGTATAAAATATTTTTCTAAATTCAACATACCCTTGAATGATGGTGACAAATCAACATGGTAATTTTCCCCCATCACGAGTCAGTGGAGTCTAATCCATACCTCAGTTCCATGCTTGATTTGACAACCACCACTTTTCTGGAATTAAGTTAATTTAAAACAGAGATCCAGTGCGGCAAGGATCCATATTCTACTAATAATCTCAAACATAAGAAGAACAAAAAAACTAAAAATATATTTCTAGGGTTTATATAAGCATACCTTCTTATTTTATTCCTCTTTTACGGCTAACAACTCTTTAAAAAAGTATTTCCCCTCTCTTAAGATTTTTTTTCTGGCCAGTGTGGATTTGTTAAAAAATTTATAAACTTTCCCCGTCTCCAAAAGGATATCGATGATTCCATGAATCACTGATCAACATATTTTCTATCATCCCAGGCTTTTTTATTTTACAATAATTATTACTCAAGTTTACAAAGTTTCTCATATCCACGCCATTACTTATATCTATTTAGTGTACATACATAGAATGCACAGATAATAAAGAAAGGAAAAGAAATCAAGAGGAAGGCATCGACCAACACCATTATGCTCTATGTACCACTTAAACCGACGTGAATCATAACATTCTAACGAAACACGAACATAGCCCCAATCACAAGCCGAGACATGAAGCCATCACCAGATTAATTACTAACTTGCACCTCCTCTCGCATTCTAAAGAACATGAAAATAGCCCAACCATGAGATTTTATGTACTTATTTTACATCACTACTCAAGCTAAATTATCCATGTGCTTGCACAACTATGTACACTATAACTCCTTGCTACTACATCAAAGTTCAAACGATGTGTAACAATATCCCTCCACCGAAAAAGATAGCCGGCTATTTTAATGTCAAAACAACTGACCAAATAAACTATAAACGAAAAGAAAAAGAGAAGATCAAGTGAAAGTTGGACGAAAATAGCAAAAAATGCGAAGATGGAGTACCACGACCAGTACCTATCGGTTCTTTGCAATAAAAATTCCATCAACCTCTCCATGTATCATGCTCAGTGCTTCCATAATTTCAGTCACTGGCCATTATTGATTTGCATGTTTCGTAGCTATTTGGTGTTCTTGCGGAATTGTTTATCCCAAATTTGGAGAAAAGTTTTTTAGATAGAGAACAGAACAGAATCAGTGTAATCAATGTAAAATTGTTAACCATGTATCACAATACTGTACGCTCCAGACTGCACACTTGGAAAGAACATAGATGCTACTTCTCAACATCTTCATGCATTTCTAACACGATGGTGTTAGGTATTCAATCACATAAGTACTAAATATGTGATATTCACTCCAAGAAGCCCCCATTTCACAAACAAAACAATACCATGCATTACTATCTAACCACAAAACACGAACTTTAGTTCCCTGTAATTTTGCAGAAAGTCCAATCATTCTGCAGAGGCTATACAGTGCAATGAACACAAAAACATCATCTTCCTCAAATTTTTCGGTGAGATTTACAAAATCAAAGGCATAAAAATCAATTTCGAATTTCAGTATCTAATATCACAATCATTACACATTATAGTGTATTTGGCTCCAAAGAATAATGTGTACCATGCACGTCACCTAAGCTAAACCATAATTTTGCAGAAAGTCCAATCATTCTGCAGAGGCTATACAGTGCAATGAACACAAAAACATCATCTTCCTCAAATTTTTCGGTGAGATTTACAAAATCAAAGGCATAAAAATCAATTTCGAATTTCAGTATCTAATATCACAATCATTACACATTATAGTGTATTTGGCTCCAAAGAATAATGTGTACCATGCACGTCACCTAAGCTAAACCATAATGAAAATAAATATATAACTGGCTATAGTGTCATATTTACATTTACATGGAGGATCTATCATAAGCCATTTTACGCCGTAATTTTATGTCACGGCCATGTAATCTACCACCCTATATATAAAAAAAAAATCACCACTTAGTACTGGTTCTCCTGAAGCTCCATGTTATAATGGGAGATAATAAGCAATATCCATCAACAGTAAGCGGTTTTGAATCCGAAACAAAAACAACAAAAAGCACACCAAGCTGCTAAAGAAGCAACACAAAAAGGTAAATAAACACCACCTCGTATTGTTTGTGAAGCTCTATGTTACAATATTGGGATTTCAAAAGCAACTATAGCCATCAACAATTCAATGATCCCAGATCTGAAACAACAGAATACACCGAGTAAGCACAAATAAAGAAAGTTATAAATACAAAAAAATACACCATGCACATCAGTTAAGCTACACTATCGATGAATACTACAATCCATTTTACTCTCGAGGTTGCCCATGCTAGTGAAAATGTCATTATATGGATACTATCAGATGGAACAGCCAAGGGAACTGCTAAAGAAGTTCAAATATATAAGATACTTGGCCTAAAGGCATTAATGTCTCATCCAAAGGATCCATGCTGGTAGAAGTACAAATATGGATGTCAAAACGACGGATCTCAAAAGCCTGAACCTTTCAATTCCAGAATTTGGTTTCTGCTAGTTCAGGTAAGGCTATCTATTATATATGCCCTTGAGCCCTTGCCTCACTTTGAAAATTTATATAAAGCAACACTGATTTGAATAAAACTTGCTTCATTTTGTCATTAAATCCAGCATTAAGGGATCATATTCTTACTTATCTCAACTCTTGAGCTCACGGATAGTGCCATCTTTCATTACCTGGAGAAAATTGATCAAATGTACGGATGCAAAATTCAATAGTACAAAGTCTTTACATTCATCAATTGCTCGTATCCTATTACAAAAATCAAATTGCATTCAATTGAGTCGACTAACACTAATATCTGTATACAGATAAAGAGACAACAACAAACCGGTCATTCAACAATCAAAAAGTTTGTGTATATGATAAAACTAATGTCACTAAGGTCTAAGAAAACAACAAACATTCACCACACTCACAATACTTAATTAATGACCACGCTCTGAAAATAAACCATGCAGAATGATTTTGGTGGCACGCATAAAAAAACCAGGTTGTTGCTTAGATAAAATAGATTTAGAGCATGTCCTTCATAAGTGGCCTTTATTTCATCATATTCACACATTAGGAGTATCCAAAACTGGTCCATTTAATAAAAAAGATATGTAGTATCTATGCCTGCAAATACTCTAGGAGTATCTAAACCTTTACATTAGTAGATATAAATGGATCCTCGAGGGCTCGTGGCCTATAGAGGTAGAAGTAGATTTTGTAGATATCCCGAAGGAAAAGAAGATCCTACACCAAAAATACCATAGGCCATTTAACATATCCCTAAAGTACACCGTACCCTTTCTCAAGACAAATTTACTCTGCAAAAAAGATCGTTTGGCCAAAAATACCAGAGACCATTTTATAGATCCCTAAGGTACATCGTAGTTGTGCTCAAGGCGAATTTCCACAGCAATTCCATTGCTGATAAATCCAATGACGTAAAGGTCCAATAAAATTTACCTAGCAGCAAAACCTAATAGAGAACTTAACGACCATTCGCAGTGGATCAACAGACCAGCACCAAATAAACAAATTCACGACTTGCATAAACATAGAATGAGAAATGTATAACACAAAATTGGTCAAAAAGACCAAAAGCAAGAATTCCTGGGTGAAATAGATTTCTGGTTTAGATACTGTTTATATAACCAAAAATCAGAAATATACTGTTTAAATAACCAATTTGGATATTTCACCTAGGAAAATAAAAACAAAAAAATAGGTTCTACCTAAAATAACCCCCCTGCTTTTTAAACAAGCTTTTTTAAACCCAACCAAACACAACAACTTCTCTTTTTTTCTCTCAAAGATAACACAGTCCCTAGTTCCAAACCCATAAATTTTATGGTACAGTAAATCTACAAAAAACCCATAAATTTGCAAGTGATTACCGGCCTAGGCTTTGAAAATTCCATAAACAATATTACATACAAATTTTGAGCCTTTGTCTTTGGTAGCCTCTCCAACTGACCAACCTACAGATCCAGGAAGATTAATAAGTTTGAAACAAGCACCAATAAATTAAATTAACAATTGATCCATCTCTTCAAAGTGTACGCGTAAAGTGTGTTTGGCTGATTGTGATTCTTCTACAATGTCACTTTGTTCAAAAGAAAGAGCATCTTTAGCGGAAATGTAAATTACTCGATATAAATCATCTACGTCTACAAAGAAAGTTCTAATACCCACATAGACATCAACTGTGTACATATTGCACACCACTGGTTTTATGCGACTTGACTACATTCATTTTTCTCTTTGAGAGCAGTAGATCGGAGATATAACTTAGCCTCTAAAGCAGCCACATCCACTTCCGGTTCCTTCCACATTATCCTTTATACCGGTCACCGTTGCTTTCAGCTTTCTTCAACTCATCCTTTTTGTTGCTCACCTCTGACCAGGCTGCCTGTATCGCCCGAGATTGAGAATTATGAATGTTTCTTACAAAACAAGGAACGTCCAGATGGAGGCCATTCTTAACTGGATGGGCTTTACCGGAACCAAATTATGTCCCCATTTTCAAGTCAGAAAAAGAAAAGAAAGTGCATCAATGCGGCGAGGTCTCGGAGTATGAGTATCACACAATACACCTACACATATTCCATTTTTACTTATTTTTATAACCAAACAAAGACTTTCAAAGGTGCTCCACACAACAATTATCTAAAGCTAATCAATTTCATTGCTTCGTACTTTTTTTTTTTTTTGATATGCATCGGCCATATTTCTTCATCACCATACTCTTAGTGGGATCGAGCGTAAAGTTTGTCATATTTAGACCCACAACGGCGCACCAAAATCATCAAAGAAACTTAGTACTACTACTAACAATTAATTAATGAAATCTAACATGATTACTCATCTTCTTCTCTCTTTGTTGTTTCAGATCTTATTATTGAGAAGCATTCATAATTATAATTGTTTTGTAGAAATTATTCGTAAGACTGACCATTAATGTAATCGAGCTTGGACATGGGAATAAGGAAAGAACCTAGTCGGAAGTAGTACTACGGGTATGCGATGGCGATGGTCAGTTCCTTAAAACTGACAAGGAATGTTAGTTTGGTCATAGATGTCTCTGTGTGCATGCTCAAAGAAAATATTTGTCAAAAGAAGAAAAATGTACGATCCATACATGTTGTCATGAAATGTACGATCCTTAAAGTGATTACACGCAAATCATTTCTGGCCAAGACAACAAAAATATCATTAGTGGCAAGAAATGAGTAGTGAAGGGAGCAATGTACGTACTCAATTGCGATGCATTGTCTAACCTTGTACATCACCAATTCTACATTGGGAACAAAATTAGCCATTCCATTCTTTCTTCTGGATACCTTTAGGCATATCATCACCCTTCACAAAAAGATTCCCAACATACCTGAAAGTTTTTCGTTACTCTAAAAAGACATACATGTCGTCACATTCCTACTGAAAACAGTAAGTAAAAGAACTCGATGTGTAACGAACATCTTCTTTTTCAAAGTCATAAAGCTTGAAAAATAGCGAGAATATGATCATCTCGGGTGGGGATGAAATATCTTGTATTCTTTGAGCTAGCTAAAGATTAAAGGCGTATCCGAATAAACTTATGGTACAAAGTAAATCTAACAAAAAACCCATAAATTTGCAAGTGATTACACGGCTAGGTTCTCAAAAATTCTATAAACAATATTACATACGGATTTTGAGCCTTTGTCTTTGGTAGCCTCTCCAACCGACCAACCTCTGAGATCCGGAAGATTAATAATTTTGAAACAAGCACCAATTAATTAAATTAGCAATTGATCCATCTCTTCAAAGTGTACGTGTAAAGTGTGTTTTTGCAATGACCATAAACGCCTCATTTGTTCAAAATTTCTTTCAAGTCTCGCACGTGATCTTCTGCCCTTTTACTTTTTACCAGCATGTCATCTACGTATACCTCTAGTGTTTTATGTATCCATTCTGCGAATACTTTTTCTACCATCCTTTGATACGTTGCTCCAGCGTTTCGCAAACCAAAGGGCATTTTAGTATAGCAGTATAATCCTCTTGGAGCGAAGAAAGCAGTGAAATGGAAAACTGTGTTATTTGATTGTAACCTTTATATCCGTCCAGCGATGATACTCTTTCATTCCCAGCTGCCGATTCGACTAGTCAGGTATGTCTGGTAATGGAAAACTGTCTTTAGGGCAAGCTTTATTTAAATCAGTGAAATCAATGCAAATCCTTATTCCTTTGTTCTTCTTTGGAACTATAACCATATTCGCTATCCACTCAGGGTACTTTGCTTGCCTAATAATTCCTGCGTCCAACATCTTTTGCGCTTCTTCTTCTATCTCGAGAGTGATATGTCACATATCTTTCTAATTCTTTGTTTGAACGGCTTCACATTTTTATCGATTTCTAACTTGTGACAAAGCGATCGATGGATCTATACTGGGGCATTTCATCCATATCCCACGCGAAGATGTCTTTATAATCTCGCAATGGATCGACGCTTCTTTTCTCTTCATCTCGCTTCCATGCTAGTTCCAATCTTTAGTATCTTGGGATTTTCCTTAGTTCCAATATTCACTTCTTTGGTTTGTTCTCACAAGCAGCGTAATCGGGCCTTCTGTTCTCCCATAGGAGTCGGTCCTTTGGTTCTTTCGCCGATCATCTTCTTCTCTCGAGATCTCGCTTAGGTATGCCTTTTCCTTCCTTCGCTCTTATCATGTAAACTCGAATTCTTCTTCTTTCTTAGCCACCTTTGCTAGCTTTCTCGCGATACTTTGATATACTCCTTCGCTTGCTTACTTGTTCTTCGCAACACTTTACTTCATTTTGATAGTATGTTTTTCCTTTAGCGGATCTCCTTTGATCTCGCGACTCCGGTTGGTGTAGGGAAATTTGATACATTGATGAAGCGTCGACGTCACAAAATGCCTTTTATTGCATGTATCCATGGTCTTCCTAGCAACATGTTGTACGGTGATTCCATGTCCACCACACTCAATGTCACTTGTGTTTCAATTCCTCCTAACGGAATACGTATTTTTATCTCCCTTTAACTTTTGTTATGGATTTACCAAAACCTTGAATATTGTATGCCGCTGAAAATCATATCTTCATCTTTATATCCCATCTTTTTGTAAGCGTGATAGAACATGACGTTTACCAGACTCCCTGTATCAATTAAAACTCCATTCATTACCCATGTTTTCATCGTATTCTCCGATTTCTCTCCTTCCTTATACACGTTTATTGCAATCACCAGTGTGACATGTGATCCAAGTTTTCTTTTGATATTTCCTCCGCCGTGAATGTTATCTCTTGCTTTTCCCAATCTTTCAAAGGTGACGTTATTTCTCGATCCGTAATCTTCTTTCCTTCAAAATCTCGTTTGTGTATCCTTCCTCTGATATTTTCATGAAATTCGTTAACCATTACTCTCATACCCGTGTTTATGCCCTTATCTTTTTCATCCGATCTAAAGCTTTTCTTTCTCATTTTTCTCGATTCAAACAATCTTAATTGCAATCTTCTCTCCTTTTTCAACATCTCCCCTGTTTCTAGCGCATCTGTAGTAGCAGGTTTTCCCACACTACACCCCTTACTTGATTTTGCCTAATTAATCCATTAGAAAACCTAAGATCAAGAACATTTATTGATTGAATTCATGAAATATTACACAGGAAAATAGTATTACACTTAGAAATTAGAACACTCTTTAATTTTCTCTCTCCTCATGACTTGCCTAACAATTCTCAAAAGATCCCCCCCTTTTTACAGACTCACTCGACCCTTTATATAGGGTAATACATAGTGGGTGACAGCTAAGCTACCCTTTATTTTCGGGAATGTCTCGCGAAGTGTCGCGATGTATAACTATCCAATCTCGCGACACTTCTTAACCTCGCTTGATTCCATGTCTTTCGGCTATTTTGTGTGTCGTTACTTCCCGTTGCGTCGTTTATTTTAGTTTCCTGCGACTCCCTCGCGGTGCCGTCGTTTATTAATCTCGCTAACCTTATATGCTGCGATATTATGATCCTACAATGGCATTGACATTCGCTCTTGGATTCACAAAAGGCTGAGATGGTAGTTTTCCAGCTGCCTGCGCTTCTAACTTACCTACTGTAGTTGCAGGAAATCCTACACTACACCCCTCACAATAATCCACACAACTAAGACATTTGAAGATGAACAACAATGATTTTATTGATTAATTACTTGAATGTTTACAAGATAAAATAGAAAGAGCTAAAGAAATTACAATCACCACAAACTTTCTCTCTCCTAATGACTTGTCTAACACTCGGAAAAAGATCTCTCCTCCAATAGGCCTACTCGGCTCTTTATATAGAATATTACATAATGGATGACAATTAAGTCAGTCCTTTATTTTCGGAATGGCTTGCGAAATATCGCAAGTGTACAAATATAAGATCTCGCGACTCTCCTAGATCTCGCTAGGTCTTCACATCTTTCTCGTGTTTTGGCTGTCGTCATTCATTGCGTCATTTATATTACTCATCCGTGACACCTTCGCAATGCTGTCGTTTATTGATCTCGCGAGGGATTGATGTTGCGATATTCTGATCCTACATCTTGCCTCTTCTCATGTCTTCTCTGCGAAGAAGAGAATGTCATGAGAATTAGTATTTTAAAATGCCGCAACTGTTCACATTTATCTGTTACGATCCCGTACTTTTATACATAATTTATTACACATGTTTCTTCTTCCACTCTTTTCTTGACACGTCTCTTTCAACCGTTTTTTCTTGACCATTCATGTCTCCTCTCGTATTAAATGCATTTATCTTCTCGAGAATTCTTCTCTATATATAGTTTTCTCACCCTCCTCTTCTTCTTTTTACTTTCTCTCTGCAATTTTTCTTCAATTCTCATCCTCCGCAATTCACGTTTCTGCTATTGTAAATCTTCCTTTTCTTCTTTCTCTTGATCTTCAATTCTCTAATCATTCCCATATTCTGAGAATGGATCCACCTGGTTGTAGATACGAAACCCTTTTGGGTGAAACTCAAAAGAATTTACAATAGAAGGGTTTCACCTTGTCTACTATTCCCAATCAAGAATCTTCATCTATTCTTTCTGCAAAATTGTTTACTGATCATCAGTGTGATGATCAGAAAATCATAATCTCGCTAGGTCAACTCCTCGCAGGTCTTCCCATTCCTCTCTACAATCCCGAACTGCCCTTGTTCTATGAAATATTTGCTCATGAGAAATTCTCGCGAGCTATTTATCAATTAAGTGGTGATTGCATCCGTCTAATGCTTGAATTCGCCAATCGTGGCGCTGGTAAGGGGTCTCTATATCCTGATAACGCCAGAGATCCTAAATTCGCAAACTTAGAGATAGTCGCTGAAAAGTACACGGTAGAAAACTTTTTTGAAAATTATGAAGTGATAAATATGAAGAATGATAAATCTCGCTGGGTGCTCGATTGAAAAGAAAAGAGAACGTTCCAGACGATAAGATACTCATGTTAGATATTGATTGGCACTGGGCAAGAACAATATCCCTCGCTACTCTAAAGATGAGAAGTGGTGTGTCTTTCCGCTATTTTTAAACGGACCTTACATTTCGGGTTCCCATGTACTCCTGCGAATATCGCAAATTATCATCCTTGGGTATTTAATTGGCCCGAAAGCAAAAGAGGTACATTCTCTAATTTTCATTCGCTTTGCGATGTTTCCTTCCTTTTTATATCTACTAAGTTTGCGAAATTTTGATTGCTAAATTGAGAAAAAGTTATGAAAAAAATCCAAAGCCAAGTACTACGCGATACTTCGCTCAATCACGGATGAAGTAAGAAATATTTTCTCTTGTTATCCACAATATTGTTGCCTCTATTTCTTATCTTCATTCGTGTATGTAGATTGGTTCTGAAATTGCCGGAGAAGAAGAAACTTCAAAAGCTGCGAGGAACAAAAGAAAGGGTAAAGGCCCTCTTGGCAAAAAATTTGTTGCCCCATCTTCTAAAAAACAAAAGACCCATTCTTCTTCTCGCTCAAGTCCTCAATCTAGTGAGAGCTCTGATGAAGAAGACGATGATGTAGACATTTCTACTGCGAAGGAGGATCATCCAACTGAATCTCCTATGACGTTATTATCTAATATCTTTTCAGACTCCATGCAAGGACTTGGAGATGACCACCTCTCTGGTATATGCGAAGCTCTCGCTAGTATATGTGATGCTTCTTTAATGGAGGGTAATGAGTCTCTTCAGGGGATCTCCAGATCATTGACTCCCAGCTTCTTGAATGCACTCAGTGCCTTGGTATGTCTATGTTTCTCTATTCCTTCATAATTTTTAATTTTAAACCATATATTAATAGCTTCTTCATCTTTCTTTATAGTCTGGAAGAGCTTCCTTTGCTGTTGCCTCAGATCTTGAGAAGAGGCGCAACAACCGTGAAAAGAAAAATCTTCAACTTAAGGAGAAGAACAAAGAACTAGAAGTTGAAGTTGCGACATCTCGCAAGAAGAGTGAAAATGAGACTGTTGCTCTTCGCGAAAGAATTCAACAATTTGGAAGTCAATCTTACTACTCGAAGAATAAAATTTCTACCCTTCAAAGTGCTAATCAACAACTTTATGGTACAAAACTCTTCTCTTTTCCTCGTTTTTATTTTGTCATTTATTTTTCTTTGCCTCGACTTATCATTTTCGGCAGACATTTATAATCTTTACAAGAAGCCATCCTTCTCCATTCATTTCACCGAGCCTATGGATAATGATGCTCTTCTCGCTCATCTCAACGAATCTTTAAGTAGTTCGTCGAACAAAATTAACTCTCCTTCAATAAATGAACTTCGAACCAAATTTCATCTCTTAGAAATTGAGCATAGATCTAGTTTAGGTTTAGCCAGCCGATTTAAACGTTTATATCTTAACTCCCACGAAAAAAATAACATTCTAAGGAAGAAAATTAGTAGTCTTATAGATGACAAGGATCGCATCGCTAATCAAGGTGCACAGGCATTAGCGAAATTCCAAAAAACTCTTCTTGAAGTTCAAATTGAACGAGATGAATATTTTCGCCAAAATGCCATACTTAATGAGCGAGAAAATCAAATTCGTTCACTTCTTGTCATAAATAGTAATGATGAATTCGCTTGGGCTGCGAAAGTTCTAGATAATGCAGAAATAACTTAGGTGTTAACGTCAGTCTTCATGCTTGAGCATACTGCCTTGGTTAAAGATATGATTTCCGACGAGAAGGTTGTTAACCTGCTCTTCTTTACTTTACCACTTTTTTGTGAAACTCGCTATTAAGTTATCGACTCATTATCATACGTTCACGAAGTGAGAAGAGGTATCAAACAAGGATTGAAGAACTTGAATCTGAAAAAAAACAACTTGCAAAGGACCTCTCTCTTCGCAACAACAAGTATTCCAGGTTGAAGAAGCAATTACAAACTATAGTAGCGAATTTCAATAATGACGATGTTCGTTTTCGCAATCAAACTATTGAGACAGTTTGTGATGACCACCGCATTCCTCTTTCTTCATATCCTTGTCTTCTTGATGAAGTTCCTGAAAATATGCCTTCCTCAGATGTCTCTGATAGTGATGCTAGCGAAGAAGAGGAGTCCGACAAAGAGTCTGATGAAAAAGAAGAATGAACTGAGAGATAGCTCCATTTTCTTTTTCTCTTCTTGTGATATTTGTACATTCATCTCTCTAACCTTCCATTTTTGTAATCTCTTACTGTAAATCTATCATATGAAAATAAATAACAAGTTTTTACTCTAATTATTCCCATACTTGCCTCTGTTATTTATTTTCACATGAGAGATTAAATCGATAACCTTTAAGTAATAATACTTCTTAGTTTCGCAGCTGCTGTTGCTAATTATTCACGAACAAATGAAGATATATAGTCATTTTCACAAGTTCATTTGGTTACTCAATTACTTGTGTGATCTTATCTTTATTTATGTTGAAATTCATCATTGCGACAAGATCGCAGGACGTCTTTACATTTTCATGTAATGACCCCTTGATCTTGCCTTATCATTGTTCTTGTGTGGTCTTATTTTGCCTTCCTAGTTAAAGGTCTTATTTTGCCACCCCTCAATTTTGCGTCAATGTGACAGGCCTAAATATTCTTACGAATATAAAGTCTCATGACATTGCCGTCTTGCGACAAAATCGCAGGACGTCTTTACACTTTCATGTAATGACCCATTGATCTTGTCTTATCATTTCTTTAGTATTTTTGCCTCTGCAGGATATTTTTCTTGCGACAATATGACAGGCCTAAATGTTCTTGCGAACATAAAGCCCCATGACATTGCCGTATTTGCGACGAAATCGCAGGACGTCTTTACACTTTCATGTAAAGACCCATTGATCTCGTCTTACCCTCACGTTAGTATTATTGCCTTTTCAGGATCATCGCACAAATATGACAAGCCTAAATTTTCTTGCGAAAATAGAGCCTCAATACATTTGCGTCTTAAGACACTTATCAGCTCCCTAATGGAGGGTGCCTCCTTATCATCTCCCGGTTGCCCCTTCAAGGAGGCGTACATCGGCCATACAAGACTAGCTCCTCCCATCCGGTCTTAACAACAACCAGCTTGTTTTCGCAGCCTCTTATCCCTTATACCTATATGGCTTATGGTTACGAGACGCACCCTAAGTGGAGTTTTCTTCGGCCGAAAGATGTGCCAAGACTTGCCAAGAATGGCCGAGACACTTCAAATGCCCCGGGCACTCTTGGCTCAACCGTGTACCTCGGCGCCTTGGTCATACACTGACTCCTTGGAAGAGACCCTCGGTCGTCCAACCAGGATATAACCTTATATATATAGTTGGAAATCTAAGGTATCTCCCCCGGATGGGCTTTATTGACCCCAAATTTTCATGACTCGGGTTCCAGGGGCGGTGTAACCTTTTCCCTGAGCCATGTCAAGAGATACCCCCTTATATGACGCACTTTAGGTCTTACATTTGCCTCTTACGAAATATCATTCGCGAACTAGGGTGTACGCCATAATGGTTTGTCCCATTCACTCATTCTTTTTTTTCTATCAATTCTTGCGATCATTCATTGATTTTTGATTATTTCTTCTCATTATCTTTGTGAAATTATCACATAATCTTGCTTCATTTGTTGTGATCTCGCTGTAATTATTTAACCAAACTTTCGTTATATTCATGAATCGCGAGACTTTCGCGTACTCCTTCCTTGATCATCATATTCTTTGTACTTTTGACATGCCTTTGTCACTCCAAACACTTCTTACACAACTCCTTCCTTGATCATCATTTTTTTTTTTTTTTTTTTTTACACAACTCTAAGATCAACTATTTATTTCTTACACTTCTTATTCCTGTTGCTCTCTGTTTCTTCATTCAAATTCCCTGATATTTCTTTCCCTTTTGCGAGACCATCGCAATTTCCAATTGTTTTCAAGCATTGATTTCGCAATATATCTTCATCTCTCACAGCCCTTTCCTCGCAAGACTTCACATCGATTTCATAGCATTTTAGTCCCTCAGCCCAATCTCCTTTTATAACTCCAACACCACCGGGATGAGGAAATTTGATGCACCGGTGGTAAGTTGATGCTACACCCAAGATCTCATGTAACCAGTGGTCGCCAATTAATGCATTATAGGGGGATTCCACATCGACTATGCAAAACAAGATTTCAAAGTGATAATCCTTTCAATGGTATTCGCATACGAGTTTCTCCTTTAGGTTTATTGGCGTTGCCATTAAAACCATAAATCTTATAGGTTGAAGGTATCAAATCTTCGTCTTTCCCTCTCTAGTCTTATAAGTGTGGTAAAAAAAGGATGTTTACTGAGCTTCCAAAAGATCAATTAAGATTCTATTTATTGCCCATGAATTTTCTCGCTCCATCATCTTCATCACCAACGTGTTTTGGGTTAATCTCCAATCTTACCACCAATGGATCATCATGCATCTCGCCACCCTAAGGTACCTCTTCTCGGTAAAAGAAATAATCTGCGTTTGCCATTCTTTTAGTGACGATGTCTTCGCGATGTTCATTACTTCTCTATTTTCAAAGATCTCTTGCGAAAACCCTACTGAGAACACTATCGTGAAAATCTTCAATTGTCCCCAGCATTTAATGTACGATAGAGTTGCGAGAACAAGTTTTTGGCCTTCGCCCAACTTCTACTACAAATGTTTCTTTCCTTTTGTTGTATTTACTCAGTGAATTTACGGAGGTGTTGGTAATGGTTGAGTCTTCTCTTTACATTTTAAGAAATGATTTAGCTTCCTTGGTCTATCATTCGAGGAATATTCTTTTTACATTCCGACAATCATTCGTTAGGTGTCCATGAAAATGGTGATAAGAACAGTAATTCATGACTCCCGTCACCGAGGCGGTTTATTCCCATGTTCCATGGTGCGGTATGTTTTCCATCGTATTATAGCTTCCCATATTTTCTCCACGCTAGCGTTTAGTGGAGGCATCTTGATTTCTTCCCATACGACTCTATGACTTCGCTGCCCTCTATGATAGTTATGCCTCTGTCCTCCATAGTTTTCTTGCGGCTGATCAAGTCTTTGAATTTTATTATTTCCTCACGGTTGTAGAAATTTCTTTCTCTTTCAAATTCTTCCTGATCGCGACTTCCCATGGCTACCAACTTTTGCTGACCATCATCCGATATCATCATTCCTTGTTGACCTTGCGAGGTACTCGCCACAAGTTTATCAATTTGGGTAACAAACTTGCATTCGCAGCCTCCCGAACTTGTATTCACGACGGGGTATGATTCCATCTCATTTTGCTTTTCTTCTAGATCAATATACTCTCCCGAAGCTCTCGCAACTCGGTCATTGTGATTGTATTCTTGACTCTAAAAATTTGAATATATAACAGATTTTTGCGAACATAGCATTAATGAATGATAAGATGAGATATCTCTCCTCCACACGACCAGCCATTTCGCTACACATTATCTTCCATCTCACAGTTAGATGTTTCAAGCTTTCACCAACCCTTTGTTTTAACCCAAATACATCTTCAATACCTGGTCGCGAGGAATTATTACTTATATATGCCCCTAAAAATATAGCCTGCAAGTAATTGAAAGATGTTATTGTATTCTTCGGTAGTCCTTCAAACCATTTCAAAGCTTCTCCTATCAAACTTGATGCAAAATATTTGCACAATATAGCATCATGATTCTCCCATTATAACATACATCTCATATAAGCTTTGATATGTTGTATCGCACAAGTTGTTCCATCGAAAATGCTGGTTAATGTAGGTAAGTTGCACTTCGGTGGTATTCCTCCTAATTGTATCTATTGTGTGAATGGAGTTTTCGCAGCTTCTTCTATGGCTTCATCCAACCTGTCTCTTTCCTCCTTCCCTTTACTGCTCATCATTCCTCTCATTTCTCGCCACCTCTCAAAATTTGTTCATTTACATCAGAATTTGAATCCATTGGTCTTTTTAGTTCCGCTTCTCTTCTCCTGTGTTCATGTCTACTTTGACTTTCTTGTTCATCATTCTCTTCTCGTCTTTCTCTGCGATCTTCTCATTCATTTCTTTCACGAATTCGCACACCGTTATATCTATCAATTTCTCTTCTTTGTTGCCTATCAGCTCTCCTTTGTGCTCTTTCATATTCTTCATTAATATTATCATTGTTGCGATTTTGTTCTCGCCTTCTTTCTCGATTATCATGATTATTCTGGCGAATTGCCTCTTCGAATTCTTGATTTTCCATTTTTGTTCTTAATCTTTCCCTCTCGCAGTCTAGACGTGCTTGTTCAGCAAAGTGTCTTTCAATTTCATCTTCAATCTCTTTTTGCTTCCTCCGTGCTTCTCTCCCATGCAATATTCTTCTACCTTCTTCTTGATTTTCTTCATCAACTGGATTATTCCGCCCCTGACGCTGCCTATTTCCTTGATTTCCATCATTATGCCTATTTTGAATAGTATCGGGACGTGGGATATAACGATCTTCCATCACTTCTCTTCTCCCGCAATGTTCTGTGCCTGGATTTTGCGCCTCTTCTTGGTTTTCTTCATCAGCATTTTTTGTAGGTAAAATTCTCCTTCTTTCCTCTCTAACTGATCTTGAGTTTGATCTTGTAGTGCTTCTCGACCTTCTGTTTTGTAATCTCATGTTTTCCATCCTCAATTCATGATTCTGTCTTGTCAAATTTGCACGTTCCTCAGCTTCTAATCGCCTTTCTTCATGTATTGTTTGTCTCAACGCCTCTAATGCTGCGATTTCTTCATTTCCATGAATTATTTCTCTAGTCTCTTCTCGGTTTCTCTCCTCTTGTCCATTGTTTTCCAATTGTTGTTCTTCTCCCCTTTCCTCTACAGAGTCTGATCTCCAAGTATGCACGCTTACTCTATCATAATCCACAGTTCTATTTGCTACTGGTTGAATTGGTGATTGAATTTGATTTTCTTCATTATTTCTTATGTTCATTCTTGAGGATTCCCCCATTTCATTTCTCTCTTCTCCAGCAAGTCTCCTATTTCTTCTAACAGTTGTTGGTTGCTCGGATGTATTTCTTCTTCTAGCCATTTCTTAATTTTGGTAAACTGTTGAAAATTATATGAAATTCCTTCCCTACTAATCCAAATTTTTTCAAATCACAATGTCAATCCTTACTCAATCAGCCCTTTCTAGCGCCAATATGTAGTTGCAGGAAATCCTACACTACACCCCTCACAATAATCCACACAACTAAGACATTTGAAGATGAACAACAATGATTTTATTGATTAATTCCTTGAATGTTTACAAGATAAAATAGAAAAGAGCTAAAGAAATTACAATCACTCTGTCCTAATGACTTGTCTAACACTCTAAAAAGATCTCTCCTCCAATAGGCCTACTCGGCTCTTTATATAGGGTATTACATAATGGATGATAGCTAAGCTGTCCTTTACTTTCGGGAATGGCTTGCGAAATATCGCAAGTGTACAAATATAAGATCTCGCGACTCTCCTAGGTCTCACTAGGTCTTCACATCTTTCTCGTGTTTTGGGTCGTCATTCATTGCGTCATTTATATTACTCATCTCATGACACCTTCGCAATGTTTGCTGCTTATTGATCTCGCGAGGGATTGATGTTGCGATATTCTGATCCTACACCTACGGAAGTGTCTAATTGACCCATGTTTGTCTGAATGTCCTTATCGCCATATCTTGTCTTTGCAGAATAGTATCTTGTTTCTGCATGTAAGTTTTAAGCAAATCCTCAAGATTGGAGCCTTGATTTTGAGGTTGTTGTGGTCTTTGAATTTTTTTGTTGAAAACCACCTTGTCTCGCATATGGATTAGGAACCACAAACTTGCTTATTGGCATAATCGAAGTTAGGATGATCTTTCCAACAGGGATTATAAGTATTGGAATATGGATCATACCTTGGCCTTTGATTAGAAATATAGCATTCATCTCGCATCATCTTCATATGTAGGAACAACTCGCAAAAGCTATCCGTTGGACCATGTTTTCCACATTACCCATTCGTTGCTCCATGTGTGAAGAATCTCCCATCTCACTAACTCTTCTAACCACCGATGAATCTCTAGTATAAAATTGCTGCGTATTTGCATCCATGCTCTCAATCAAATTAGTAGCCTCCTCGATAGTTTAATTAGCCAGTGCACCACTGCTAGCCGCATCAATCAAGTGTCTCTCATGCGGTAGTAACCTCTCATAGAAGTGTGTAATGATAAGTTGTGGTGGTATCTTATGGTGTGGGCAACTCGCCAACAATCTCTTGTACCTCTCCCAATAGTCGTACAAAGATTCTCCAGTAATCTGCACAATTCCACCGATTTCCTTACGAATAGCCATTATGACTTTGGAAGCGAGAAAATACTTCTCTAAAAATAGCTTTTTCATTCCTGGTCCATGTGGTAATACTTCCTAAGGGAGATAATATAACCATGATTCTCGCTTGGTCCGTTAATGAAAACGGAAAAGCTTGTAGAAAAAGTCAATCATCATCATCATCGCTCTTTTTCATACTTCTTACTGTATTCTGAAACTGCTGCAGGTATCGATTAGGATCTTCACCTGGTAGTCCCTTGAACTTTGGAACCCAATGAAGAAGATTTGACTTAAGCTCCACTGTATCAGTTAGAGTAATACACAGTGGTTGAGATTCTAAACATGGTGATGTTAGATCTCTCAACGTCTTCCTCTCCAGAGGTGGATTATTTGTACCGCCTACCATTGTTGATGCAGAAGGTTCTTCTTGCAACTTTGGATCTGCTTGTAGTACTGTTCCCTTGCGAGTTTGAATTCCACACCTCTGGTAATTCCAATCCTTCGATGCCAGAGATTAAGTACCTAAAAAAATAATCTAGAAAACAAAGTTAGAAAGTAAAAAGAAAATCTGAAAACAAAATAAAACTAAAAGAAACAACTAAAGCTACTGACAGCTCCCCGGCAGCGGCGCCAAAATTTGATGCGTGTCGTGAGTGCAATCAAATTAAATCACTTATTTCCACACAATTAACTGGTAATATAATGGAAGCAAGGATCGTTCCCACGAAAAGCAGGGAGTTTAGTTGTCAAAAAGGTCATAATTGGGGGGTTTTGTTTTTAGGTTTTGAAAACAAAGTAAATACGAAAGAAATTTGGTTTTAAACAATAAAGAGAAATTATGATCAAGGAATCCTTCTTCATTACTAAATATTCATTAATATTTTCATCTATTTTTCATTCATCACAGATTATTATCTACCGTAGGATAACAGCTAGATCAGTGTTAACCCCAAAATACCTTAAATCATTGGACACGGAAGTTCTCGACTACCAGATTTTATTCAACGAACCACCAAGTAGTAGATCACTCAAGGTGTAATCCAATCGAACGCTTTAGGCTTTGTGAATTATAGGTTGATCCTAGTAGTTAGACTCTTAGATCAAGGTCTACTTTCTAGGGTTGTTTTTACTCGCAATCGCTCCACAGAATTCCTCTGCAAGGTCTCACGATTTCTACTTGTGCAAGAGTTATTTGACGATTACTTATCTCCTAACTCAATACTAGCATAAGATTAATTAATAAAACTATTTAGTTGGCCACCCAAACAATTTTAGAATTAATCTTAAACAATAATTGTAGTAAAAGCACACAAAATCATGTGAGGAACTCAAAATAGGTTTTTATAAGAATTTAAATCATATTTAGAACTTAGAATTCATCCCTAATCAAATAATAAATTAGCTAGACATAGTTGAAGTTATAGAAAGCAAATTGTTGTTGTAGAAGAGTTTTAGCTGCTGTCGTCGCTGCTGCAGATCTTTAGCTACTGCGCCTCTGTTTCTATAACCCTTCTGCTACTGGTGCATGTATGAAGTTTCTGTTGTTCTCTGAAGAATTTTATCGAACAGTTTCTGGACGTGAAAGTGAGGGTGAGGAGATGACTTCTGAGGGTAATTCGACCCTCTATGTATAGCCTGTTGTAGCTGAGATTTTGAATCTGATAATCACCGACTTTACCTTAGCCGACCTAAACATAGAAACGCGTCTTGAATCTCCACCATTCATCTTAAAATTCAACGGTAAAGGAACCATTCGGTGGCTGTTTTCCAGCTTTCAAAACTTATCAAAACTTCTCCTCCAGCCGAATTCTCTCCCAAGTAATTAATCTCGATTCCAACTCAATCTCCGTAGCCGCCTCAAACTCCTTTCAATCTCTTCGATTTATTGTCAGCTTCATGACAGCATCCGACTCGACTGGTTTCTCGGCCACGAAACTCACCCATAAACTGTACAAACTCATTCGCTAGTTTCGTGGCCTGTTTAACTTTGAAGACCTCATTATTATCATTCTTTCTAATCAATCAAACTTCATTCAGCATGTGAAAAACTTCTCAATCATCTAAACCAGTTGTCACGACCACAGATCCCTTCTACTTCATGGACTCAAGCCAGTGCTGCTTCTCGTCTGCAGCAAACAACGTTCACTGTCTAACTCGAGCTCTTCTTTCATTCCTGCCTGGTCGTGTCCTTCAGTCACAATAAATCCCGAGCATTACTTCCATGATCATGATCAATCAATGACATCATTTATCGCCGATAATGACAAGAAGATCTAGTTTAACAGTTGCGAGTTCTTCATCTCTGCCATCTCGATCAAACTTCATCGACAACTCATCTCCATCTTCTCTCATTCCAATCACCAATAATTCAACTCCGATCACCCAATGTATCACAGACGCAACCACCAAACCAGTCATGATCATCTGCAGCTCCATCAATACTCCTGTGATCATCGGTAGTAACTCGAATCTCGAGATATCCATGCAGAAGTCTCGGTCTTGAAGAAGAAGAAATACGCGCGTGTGTTTGAATTTGAAGATGGATGCCCCGAGTACATCCAGCGCCTGTCTTTAACACCATTTGAATTTGAGCTTCCCCCTTTGAATACTGGACTGTGCTTAGCATTTCCCTTGAAGATGATATCCCCTTAACATAGTGGATGCCCTTTATCGTACACTGGGGGTGCTAATAGCACTTGTCCTGTAAATTGACCATTTTGCTCTTTTAGCTTTCTAAGTTCTTGTTTTGCCCATAACTTCTTCATACGAGCTCAGAATGACTCGTTCTTTCGTCATTGACTTTGTCTTCTCGTCCTCTACAAAATGAAAAGTAGAAATCTTGTACTTTAACAAGTTCCACTTGGTCTTTGGCCCTTCTCCACTTGTAGCTGGCTTCTTTTATTGCACAATTAAGTGGCAATTCACTTGTTTTGGATGATTCACCTAATAAAACACAAATAAGAGAAAACAAGCATAATATACAATAATTTGCAAGAATATAGGTAATTACTAGCATGGAATTGACACTAAATATATGTAAAATATGCACTTATCAAATTCCCCCACACTTGGCTTTTGCTAGTCCTCGAGCAAACTACCCTAAATAGATACAACAACTCCATGTCGTTGAGGAAACGGTTGCACTTAGCATGTGCAACAGGCCTTTAAACCCCTAGGTGTCCCTAGTGGACGAGTTATAGTCTCGTGAGGGCTTACTAGAGATATACCCACAAAACCTACTCCAACTTCAAAGCGTTCCAGTCGTCCAAGCATCCAAAGACCTATGAGGACATAGAGTTTCGCATGCTAGTAATAAGAAGTTAGAAATACCAAAGAACATATTCATTCTTAAATCTTGAGTGAGAAATAACCACACCATAATAAGAAAATGCGTGTTTGAGAGAAATCAATAAGCATTTCGCCTCGACTTCTGCCTCACTTAAAAGGATTTTATGATAATTGCACTCAATAAGATAGCTTTTTTATGGGTCTCACATGTGTGCAGGTAGGAATGAAGAGAGAATCCTATACACATTGAATGGTGGGAAGGAAACCTTCCGAATTATTTCTGGAGACTCCACAAGATCGTGGAAAATAAAGATATTTTTCTGATGATCTCTAGAAAGGAAATCAACCACTATAGCAAGGATGGGAGTACTTACCACCTTCACATCCAATCGGCAGTGATGAAAGCACCACTCTCACATCATCCAATAGAAACTTCTTCCTTCGGCTCATCTTCTTGGTCTTCGGTCTTCAACTATTGATGATAAACTCTTGAACTTCGTAAAACTTCGATAATTTATAACTCTTTTCCTTTATTCCTTGTTGCTTGAAACTTCCTTATAAATTTTTCTTCCCAAGGCCTTATTGATGAAATAACAACCTAAATGCAAATCTCTTTGTTTTTTTTTTTTTTTTTTTGTTAATCCCTAAATCGAGGATATCTGATTTTTTCCATATTAATAATTAATAATTGGTAATGAAAAGTAAAACTAGAACTCGTAAAGATCTGTCATCCTAAGGAAATTGGTTGGAATCCTAGCAACAAGTCGAGCTCCAACTCCTTTCCGAATGACTACACCTAACCTATGAAAAAGAAATTCTCCGACTCGAACATTAGCATCATGATCGGGCAATATAATTGCGCAAGCGCTAAAAAATCTATAGTATCATCACCCAGTTCTCAAAAGGGACAAGTACCATCCTCGAAAAAGATAAAGCCATCTATGTGTTGTTGGATACTCCTCACTTGATTCACCAAGAAACGGAACTTCAGAAAGAATAAACAAAACCCTCCATCGATTCCTGCAGAAATATACTAGCCCGAGCCCTTGATACTAGCCCGATTGAT
The DNA here is from genome assembly GCA_023531295.1 of Papaver armeniacum. Taxonomy (NCBI): domain Eukaryota; kingdom Viridiplantae; phylum Streptophyta; class Magnoliopsida; order Ranunculales; family Papaveraceae; genus Papaver; species Papaver armeniacum. Next base: position 50,807 of record JAJJWW010006542.1, on the reverse strand, counting down.
CCTCCTGTGTTATACCAGACTTGATCAGACGCTTCCGATATGATTCGAACAAGTACCATCCAACTCCACAAGCATGATTGGATGACTACAGATCAATTCCATCACCCTAAGTACGGTATGGAATACCCACTACTAGCTTGTCAGATATGATTCGATCGCAGCTATCCAACTCCACAAGCATGATTGATGACTACGTATCAATTCCCATCACCCCCAAGCAAAAAGGGAATACACTGCTCCCGCATGGCTCGCCATCGGGCTCTAAAAACGGTCTCAACCATCCATCTTCGGTTCAACACATTCGTCCACTCAAATAGTATGTCACGTTTGAAAGCTTCACGCCGCGTCCATCTTCTCCTACATTTAATGGAGGTCACAGACATTTAAACAGTCCGCCATACCAAAGACATCACTGTGGGCCCATCTACCTTCATACTGGCCAAGGCATATCATGCCCGGCCAATCCAAACGCCCGCTCAAACATGCGTGGTTACACTTCCCAATTGCAATCGATTCGACCACCAACTTCACCCCACGAATCTTCAGATCACGTTTGGGCTGGGATCTACAGACATGGGCGTGAACATCAGCCCTTACCATCCGCATCAAGCTAGGTCGTCGGAAATGCGCCGAAAGAGTATATGCTGCTTGTATCAACTTATTTAATTATCTCAACAAATTTCTACAGACCAGCTAACACGCATGTATGATCGTCTCCTTCTCCAAAAATCTTTCCCATGCTTGGTTTCGACTAAGCTGAAGAGTGATGCTTTGCGCACTTTTTAAAAAAACCTAATTTCATCAATCTGGCCAACTTCACCACTTTGGTTCTACAACCCCGGTCAGAGTTATTTGGTTAGTGAGGAGTCCCCATCACTTTACCACACCGCAATGCGCACTCCGCACAGGATACTTCACAGAAACAACATATTCAACTCGCATTACATGCCATGCTATCTTCGTGGGATCCACAATCCACACATTCCGCATATCTGTTCCAGACGCAGACAAAACCATTCAACCGTATTCAAACACCCGAGTCCGCTTTTGCATCAACCGCAAGCCCGCTTCAAGTCATAAGCAAGCCAACATCTTCACAATCTCAACACCTTCTTCGGGCTTCCTCCCTAAGATCAACCCCATCTCCTCTACTTTGTGACCGAAACAAGTCCGGAACTACTTACTGTGCCACCTTCAACCAAACTTAATCTTCTACATAAAAATCGAATTCTAAAAGCCTTAAGCCCACCCTGAGTCCGCAGTGGCCTGGGAGTATCATGGGAAGCATCTGGAATGTTGAGGATGTCTGGCAATGTAAATCATTTCTGAATGATATAGCCCCAAACAGCATCCACCAAAGTTGCTGGAATCTTTAACCAGAGTCACATCTTTACCGGAGAGGCAAAAAGGGCGCGCAACCGTAAGATGAACAACATGGTCCGCCAACAATGGAGACCCGGAGTTACGTGAGGAGCCTGCTGCAGGGATTTATGCCTCAAAGAGAGACCTGCATGAAACGCTTGAGCACCCCAAGAAAGCCACAAGGTAAAGATTCCTACCGGAGACGTAACTACCCCCGACACGGCGCCAATTTCCATCGGGTCAAGAAGCAATCCCGAGACGTTTGCTGCAAATAGCTTTGAGAAGTTAGTGCGGAGGATTTTCTTGGAGAGGCTCTAAAAAAGCAAGTAAGTTCTATTTTTACAAGAAAGATTCTTAATATCCCACACGTGAGAAAGATGGCCTTTAATCAAACACTAGCATGTGCAATCATTCAAGTGGTCCATGTCTCTTTTGCAAAAATCCCCGGGACAAAGAGTCACCAGCAACAACTTTCGTGACGAGGAGCCAGAGGGACGAGAGGAGGACCACCATCCATTAAGGCAAGAACAACCCAAAATAACACATACACCGACTCCTTCACGCCCGTAAGTCTTACATCACGAATAATGTTACATTTACCACCTGACGGCCAAGGTCCCAAGTGGTAAAGGCAAGAACCCCAAAACCATAACCTTGAGACGTGCACTTCCTTAGCATTCTTGCGAGTAAATCAGATGGCTCGAATGGCCCGACCTTATGGACGTGGGAAACTCCTAATAGGGGTAAAGGTACGAATCCCACCACCAGAAAAGGAGAAACACCAGTCACATCCAGACATACATCACGCCCATTATCCCAGTTATACACAAAAATATCACCTGTCTCAAATCGAAGAAGGCCCAAGTCTACCTCCTTCCTAGCAAGACTGCCCCGCACGATAACACATATCTGCAATAGTGTCACGTACCAAATCATGTCTAAACTTAAGCCCAACTTCATTCGCACAATGTAAATCATGATCCCCAAAGACATCCATGTCTCTTTTGCAAAAGGGACAAGTACCATCCGTTTCGAAAAGGGGAATCCCTAACTGTGGAGAGCGACACTAAATTGCCTAGCTCCACCGAGTTGATTGAGCCCAAGGATTGGAATTGCCATAAAGAAATCCCAGACATGTTTTGTTTGGTTGCTCGCCACAACACCGAATCACGCTCTTCATAGAAAAATTGGTGGGAATGTTCTTCTTTACAGCATCAAAGTAAATTGTTGCCAGGGAGTTCATGGAATGGGTGGCAAAATTACTAGTGCTAATAGGAGAAACAATCCCACACATTGAGTTAAAAGATTCCAAAGCTTGTTGGAAAGAATGACCATTACCAAGTGATGCTTATGTGTACTTCAAAATAGTGGACTGCAGCTTAGGGTCTGCAAACAAGATGCAAGATAGCAATAATGCTTAGTGTCCTGCATAGTATACACTCCCATACCACCCAGCTTGAATGGCAGGGTAGAGATTCTCTGCTGAAGAAGTCCATAGCCAGGACCATCTCCTGTGATAATATGCCTAAGGAATTGAAACAAACGAGCATCAAATAATTCTTGAGCTTCTTGTATAAATTCAGGTCTAGTAGTTCTCAGCGAAAAGTAAAGCCGAGACACACCCGAAAAATTCCTAAACAATATCAATTCACATTGAGGGTCTTCTAGTTTCTCTACCGCATCAATGAGTGCCATAGTCTTGCGCACCCTGCCAACAACCAAGTCTTTATTGAATTGATCATCAAGGCTGACTGATCCACCCAGTAATTTCACACCCTTAGACGGTCTGCTGATATTGGAAGGAAAAACACCTATAACCAAAGCTCTAGGATCCGGAGTAGGACAGAACAACTCCGTTTTAGCTATATTCAAATGCAACCCTCTTTCAACCCCGTCATCCTGGATAATCTTCAAAGCCTTGGAGACCATAAGAGTATCCCCTATCAAGGTTCCATCGTCTAGGTACCAAGCTTGCAAGTCTAGCTCGCATTGCATGGCAATTTTTTTAACCAAGGGGTGCAAAGTAATAGCAAACAACAAAGGCCCTAAGGGGTCACCTTGTTGTACTCCTTGCGAAGAGGAGAGAACATGATCCATGTAATATAAACGGGCAGGTGAGGCGTAACAAAATTCTACCCAACAAGAAATCGAAGGGCATAGTTTACGTACCTCAAGGAGTATAGCCGTGCGATCAATGAGATTAAACACATTTGAGAAATCCACGAGAAGCATGGACCGGTTGTTTGAGCCCCCTTTCTCCTCTAGCATTCTAAGTTAACGCATGAAGAATATCCTCCCTCCGTATTTAGCCCCAACTCCAAACCGGTAGTCTCCTAAATACGCATTGATCTCCTTGCCAACGTGTGTTGCAGCACATTTGGAGACGAGTCTTCTCCATATAGTTCCAACTGCTATGGGGCGTAAACCACCACCCGGCTTAATCAACGAAGTAAGAGGAGCACTCGCAAAAAATTCACCTGTATGAGGACATGAACTGTAAAGCCGTAGATTAACCACATCCGTGATAGATGCAATTAATTCCTCGAAATCGCGGTTGTAGAGCCGCTAAGAGCGTCTAGGAAGTGTTGTGACATGAGCCCTGTCTCTCCCACAAGAAGTTCCTTTCTAAAACTTCTAAGTCTACCCACCACAAGTTCATTGAAGCTCGCATAGCTTCATAAATCACCTAAGCACATATGGGACTTGAGGAGGAGCCGCATCAGGGTGCTTCCCACGTAATTCTAACAGTGTACCCTCATTGTTAGGCGCGAATCCACTAGATGTGAGAGTACGTATCACAGCTGCATAAAGCCCGGCTCTTAACTTATCTCTACAAAGCCGTAGGTTAGTTGCTTCTAGGCTCTCCGACTGAGTCTTTTTCCTCTTGTCTAGAAGCTGCTGTCTCAAGTTGTGTTCTTCTAACACTTTCTGCACTAACAGCAAACATCCGTTAGGTTCATTCCATTGGTTCAGAGCCGAGTTGATGGACTGAATTTGCAACTTCCGTCTGGTGCCAGATTTCTCCTCCTGGCTGCTTTGCGGTATGAAAGTATTAGGAGTACATACCGGGAAAAGCAAGAGCTGAATCCAATAAGCCTTTTCCCTGGGAAGAGCAACCACCCTTTAAAGCACTGTCTTGAAAGTGCGAGCAAAATGGAGTCTGCACTTAGGGGGAATGCTAGAAACTGTAGGAATTCGTGCTTTAAACATAACATTCAGAAGTTCCAGGCTTAAGGTTGGTAACTCTGGTTCACCGGAATGGACTGTCACAGCATCAGTAGGAATAATGCTAGCAGGTACGTCTATGCCAGGCACTGTGGTCGGAGCAAACACAATCTCACCTTGATGCAGCTTATATTGTTTTCCCCAGGCGTTAATTTGCATACACTGAGGACATAACCAACTCTTCATTTGTTGCAGAGTAGAGTCCCATGCCTTAAAGACACTTTCATGGCTGCGCAACCTCTAGCGGCACCGGTTTCTTCCTTATTCCCCCTTATAGTGTTGGTTCTTCAAATGGTTGAAAAAAGAAACCTTCAACAACCCCCTCCCCCCAACGCCATTTCTGCACCCGTCCAATCCACGATATGGGCATTGGTAGAAGTCATCACAACCTCCGGAAACTGAGATTCCCAGGCCAACAGTTGGGGTAGCAGACGAAGAACATGGAATGGGATTCGTGGAAGCTTCACAGCAGTCAGTTCGGAGCATAATTGATTAAAATAAAACATGGCCATGAAAGAGATTGAAACTTGTAATGTCTTTGTATCATAAACTTCAATAACTCTCATCTTTTGATTTTCTTCGCTCTTGTACTTAAATCTTCAATTTTGATATAGAATTCCGCTCCTTATGTGTAAGTCTTCAACATGTATATAAAAATCTGCTCATTGTATGTTGCTTCACTTGGATATGAAATTTGCTCTTCCTTGTATTGTTGCTTGTAAACCTCAAACGTCTTCAACTTTTCTTGTAGATTTTGATGTCGCACCGCTTGTTGATGATGATGGTGTTTCTATGGACCTGTTGTTGGCGAGAGAGAGAATGGTGCTAACTGCAAATCAACCTACAAGAAGGTGGTTTTCATCTATAGACGTCACCCTCATGATTGACAAAATTAGCACTCAAGAGATCAAACAGTAGTGCTTCTATTGGTGGGAGGTTGGGTAGCTCACCATTCTACCTGGAATTAACGTACGGTGACACACACTCAAAAGAAAGCTCTTTAGTCATTTAAAAAAAATCTAGTCTGGTGCCTCTGTTGATTTGAAAATGGGTAGTCTCCATTAATCATTGATCAACAACTCTAATAATATGCATTCCCTCTGCTCCTCATTTGCATCGCCGGCATGATTAAATCCATTATTTAACACTCCAATTCGTAAGAAATCCGAAAGTAGTTCCCTAACACTTCCAAGTTCAGTTATGTCATTCCGAATTCTCTATGTAAACATACCTAGAAGTATGCTAGTGACTTTAAAATCTCTACAAGTTGGAGGTTTTTATGCAAAATTTTAAAAACTTTATATGCAAAATACTCCCCACACTTAAACTTTACATTGTCCTCAATGTAATTGACTCATCCTAAGTAAACTCAAGGTGGGAAATCAAAATATGTTATGAAAAGCTAAGAAAAATAAAATACAAAAGATAGAGATACAAAACCGATGGGTTTCCTCCCATTTAGCGCTTAGTTTTACGTCCTCGGCCCGACTTAGCATTCTCCTTACTACTCCGCCAGAAAGGAGCAAATCATGAAATTCTAGCACATCCATATCAACATACGCAATGCTTTCGTAGTATGGTTTAAATCTATGGCCGTTGAACTTTGAAGTTGTCCCATCTCGGAGACTAGTTATATCAACTGCACCATGAGGATAAACATTAGTAACAACATATGGTCCAATCCATCTGGACCTTAGCTTACCAGGAAATAGTTTAAGACGAGAATAAAATAAAAGAACTTTTTGCCCCATAACAAAATTCTTCCGAGAAATCATTTTATCATGAAATAGCTTAGTCTTCTCCTTATAAATCCGGGAACTCTCGTAAGCATCATTACGTATCTCCTCTAGCTCGTTAAGTTGTAACTTCCTTTGTATCCCCGCATTATCATAATCCATGTTGCACACCTTTATCGCCCAATAAGCCTTATGCTCAAGTTCAACCGGAAGATGACAAGCTTTTCCATAAACCAACCGATATGGAGACATACCAATCGGTGTTTTATGTGCGGTTCTGTACGCCCAAAGTGTATCGTTGAGTTTATAACTCCTATCTTTCCGTGTAGTGTTAACGGTTTTCTCCAAGATGGACTTTATCTCACGATTTGAAATTTCAGCTTGCCCACTAGTTTGTGGGTGATACGGCGTACCGACCTTGTGATTTATGTTGTACTTCTTGAGAAGAGCATGGAAGGATTTCTTGAAGTGCGAGCCTCCATCACTGATAACCACTCTTGGTGTACCATGTCTAGAGAAAATATATTCCTTCACAAACTCACAAAAAACTTGAGAAACATTAGTAGGGGTGGCTTTAGCTTCCACCCATTTTGAAACATAATCCACAGCAAGAAGTATATAGATTTTTCCATTCGAATTTACAAAAGGCCCATAAAATCAATTCCCCACACATCGAAAATTTCTACAAAGCAAGAATCGGTGTGAGTGGCATTTGATTTCGAGAACCTAGATTGCCCGTTCGATGACATCTATCACAAGATTTACAAAACATATATGCATCCTCAAATAAGGTGGGCCAATAAAAGCTACTCTCAAGAACTTTGAGAGCGGTACATTTAGAACCAAAGTGACCACCACATGCATAAGTATGACAAAAAGTAAGGATGTATTGAAACTCAGAGTTAGGTACGCACCTGCGGATTATTTTGTCGGAACCATATTTCCATAAGTAGGGCTCATCCCACACATACTGCTTGGCTATCTTTTTAAGCTTAAGCTTTTGAAAATTAGACATTGTACTAGGTACTTGCCTTGTAACCAAGTAGTTCACTATATCAGCGTACCATGGTGTGGAATCTTCAATTGAGAAAAGTTATTCGTCGGGAAAACGATCGTGTAACGGAAGTTCTTCTTCGGATACAACAAGTCTACTAAGATGATCCGCAACAGTATTCTCAACACCTCTTTTATCCTTTATTTCATAATCAAATTCTTGCAACAACAAAATCCACCGTATAAGTCTCGACTTAGCTTCTTTCTTCTTAAGTAGGTACCTAAGTGTTGCATGATCAGAATATACAACAAATTTTGCACCCACCATATATGATCTAAATTTTTCTAGTGCAAACACTATAGCCAACAACTCTTTCTCGGTGGTTAAATAATTAATTTGAACATCGCTTAGGGTCCTAGATGCATAATAAATCACATGGGACAGCTTGTCCACTCTTTGACCCAAAATAGCTCCAACTGCAAAGTAACTTGCATCACACATCAATTCAAATGGCAAACTCCAATCTGGTGACTTGATAATCGGCGCACTTGTCAACAATTCTTTCAATTTGTTAAAGGAATCCTTGCACTTCTAGTCGAAGTAAAAGGCAACCTCCTTTTGCAATAATTTGCACATCGGCATTGAGATTTTGGAGAAATCTTTGATAAACCGCCTGTAAAAACCTGCATGACCAAGAAACGAGCGAATATCCCTCACCGAAGTGGGGTATTGTAAGTTCCTTATTAAGTCTATCTTTGCTTTGTCAACTTTGAGCCCTCGAGAAGACACGATGTGGCCTAGCACTATACCATGGTTTACCATAAAGTGGCATTTCTCCCAATTTAAAACAATATTAGTGTCTATGCATCTTTTTAGCACAAGTTCAAGATTTTGTAAAAAAATATCAAATGAATTGCCATAAACACTAAAATCGTCCATAAGTACCTCAATGATGCGTTCCACGTAGTCAGAAAATATACTAACCGTACATCTCTGACAAGTTGTAGGCACATTGCAAAAACCAAACAGCATCCTTCTATAGGCAAACGTACCAAAAGAACAAGTAAAAGTAGTCTTCTCTTGATCCTCCAAAGGCAATAACAATCTGATTGTACCCCAAATAACCGTCCAGAAAGCAATAATGTGAATGTCTCGCTAACCTCTCTAGCATTTGATCAATGAAGGGCAACGGAAAGTGATCCTTTCTTGTTGCGGCATTAAGATTTTGGTAGTCTATGCACAATCTCCATCCGGTTTGAACACTTTTAGGAACAAGTTCATCATCTTGATTTCTAACAACAGTGACACCCGATTTCTTAGGCACCACTTGTACCGGAATAACCTATTTGCTGTCAAAAATTGGATAAATCACCCCCACACATAGTAATTTGAGGATCTCTTTCTTTACGACCTCCATCATTGGGGGGTTAAGCCTATGCTGAGCATCACGTACCGGCTTGATATCGTCTTCCATAAGGATTCTATGCATGCACATTGATGGACTAATGCCTTTAATGTCAGCAATAGTCCAACCAATGGCCGTTTTGTGCTCCTTCAGAACCCGAAGTAGACGTTCTTCTTGTATGGAAGTGAGGTTCTTTGCAATAATCACCGGAAGCTCCTCTTTATCACCCAAGTAAGCATACTTTAAGTGATCGGGAAGAGGCTTCAATTCTAGTTTAGGTGCCTGCACAATAGAAGGTAAAGGAACCTCATTAGTTACGGGTAAAGAAATATAAGAGATATTACCCGTTCGAACTTCTTGTAGTGTTGTTAAAGCACCACACATCTCCACTAGCTCTTTGACTAAGTCGACGTCCAAATTCGGATGCCCATGAACGTCCAAATTAATGCTATTTCGCAACACAACTCCGAGTTCATCCTCGTTACTCAAATTAAACATTTGTTGTGCTAACGAATCAATAACATCAATAGAGAAAGCGGAGTGCACATCACTAGGATAACGCATGGCCTCAAATATGTTGAAGCGAATGATTTTCTTATCAAATTCCATGGTGAGTGTACCATTGTCCACATCAATCTTCGTCTTTGCTGTTTTCATAAACGGTCTCCCAACAAGTAACGAAGTATATGAACAATTTTCTCCATTTTGCATATCCACAATGTAGAAATCAACCGGAAAAATTAACTGATTCACTTGAAATAACACGTCCTCCATGACTCCCTTAGGATATATATTGGACTTGTTTGCCAATTGAATAGTAATCTTTGCTTCTTTCAAAGGTCCAAGATTCAAAGAATCATAAACATCGGCTAACATAACACTTATGGATGCTCCCAAATCAAGAAAAGAACGCTCAAAATCGGTTACCAATAGTAATTGGCACCGTGAAGCCACCCGAATCTTCACACTTTGCAAGCATCTTCTTCAATAGCATAGCTGTTGCACTTTCGCCTACTTGTGTAATTTCGTTGGCAATCAACTTATCCTTCCTCGTGCACAAATCCTTCAAAACCTTAGCATACCTAGGTACAGTTTTGATGGATTCAATAAATGGAATGTTGATTTGTATCTTGCTAAAATATCCATGATCTCCTTGTCTTGAGCTTGCTTCCTTGACTTAGCAAAACGACTAGGGAACGGAGGTGGTATGGTAAAAGTGGGAACCGTGTCCTTAGGTTGTCCGGTTGTGGTTGGTTTTTCCTTTGGGACGGTTTTCTCCTCTACTTCCTTTTTGATGTCGTTATTAACCACTTCTTGTTGATGTTGATGTGGTTCTTGAGTTTGTCTCCCACTTCTTAGAGTTATGGCATTGACGTTCGCTCTTGGATTCACAAAAGGCTGAGATGGTAGTTTTCCAGCTGCCTGCGTTTCTAACTTACCTACGAAAGTGGCTAATTGACCCATTTGTATCTGAATGTCGTTTATCGCCATATCCTGTCTTTGCAGAATAGTATCTTGTTTCTGCATGTAAGTTTTAAGCAAATCCTCAAGATTGGAGCCTTGATTTTGAGGTTCTTGTGGCTGCTGGAATTGTTGTTGTTGAAAACCACCTTGTCTCGCATATGGATTAGTAACCGCAACTTGCTTATTGGCATAACTGAAGTTAGGTTGATCTTTCCAACCTGGATTATAAGTATTGGAATATGGATCATACCTTGGCCTTTGATTAGGAAATATAGCATTCACCTTGGCATCATATTCATATGTAGGAACAATCTGCAGGCTATCCGTTGGACCATGTTTACACATTACCCATTCGTTGCTCCATGTGTGAAGAATCTCCCATCTCACTAACTCTTCTAACCACCGATGAATCTCTAGTATAAAATTGTTGCGTATTTGCAGCCATGCTCTCAATCAAACTAGTAGCCTCCTCGATAGTTTTATAAGCCAGTGCACCACTGCTAGCCGCATCAATCAAGTGTCTCTCATGCGGTAGTAACCCCTCATATAAGTGTGTAATGATAAGTTGTGGTGGTATCTAATAGTGTGGGCAACTCGCCAACAATCTCTTGTACAATAGTCGTACAAAGATTCTCCAGTAATCCGCACAATTCCACTGATTTCCTTACGCATAGCTGCAGCTTTAGAAGCAGGAAATACTTCTCTAAAAATAGCTTTTTCATTCCGGTCCATGTGGTAATACTTCCTAAGGGAGATAATATAACCATGATTCTGCTTGGTCCGTTAATGAAAACGGAAAAGCTTGTAGAAAAGTTGTATCATCATCATCATCGCTATTTTTCGTACTTCTTACTGTATTCTGAAACTGCTGCAGGTGTCGATTAGGATCTTCACCCGGTAGTCCCTTGAACTTTGGAACCCAATGAAGAAGGTTTGACTGAAGTTCCATTGTGTCAGTTAGAGTAATACACAGTGGTTGAGATTTTAAACATGGTGATGTTAGATCTCTCAACGTCTTCCTCTCTGGATGTGGAGGTGGAAGTGGATTATTTGTACCGCCTACCATTGTTGATGTAGAAGGTTCTTCTTGCAACTTTGGACGTGCTTGTAGTACCGTTCCCTTGCGAGTTTGAATTCCGCACCTCTGGTAATTCCAATCCTTCAATGCCAGAGATTAAGTACCTAAAACAAAAATCTAGAAAACAAAGTTAAAAACTAAAAAGAAAATCTGAAAAACAAAATAAAACTAAAAGAAACAACTAAAGCTACCGACAGCTCCCCGGCAGTGGCGCCAAAATTTGATGCGTGTCGTGAGTGCAATCAAATTAAATCACTTATTTCCACACAATTAAATAGTAATATAATGGAAGCAAGGATCGTTCCCACGAAAAGCAAGGAGTTTAGTTGTCAAAAAGGTCACAATTAGGGGGTTTTGTTTTTAGGTTTTGAAAACAAAGTAAATAAGAAAGAAATTTGGGTTTAAACAATAAAGAGAAATTATGATCAAGGAATCCTTCTTCGTTACTAAATATTCATTAATATTTTCATCTATTTTTCATTCATCACAGATTATTATCTACCGTAGGATAACAGATAGATCAGTGTTAACCCCAAAATACCTTAAATCACTGGACACGGAAGTTCTCGACTACCAGATTCTATTCAACGAACCACCAAGTAGTAGATCACTCAAGGTGTAATCCAATCGAACGCTTTAGGCTTTGTGAATTATAGGTTGATCCTAGTAGTTAGACTCTTAGATCAAGGTCTACTTTCTAGGGTTGTTTTTACTCGCAATCGCTCCACAGAATCCCTCTGCAAGGTCTCACGATTTCTACTTGTGTAAGAGTTATTTGACGATTACTTATCTCCTAACTCAATACTAGCATTAGAATAATTAATAAAACTATTTAGTTGGCCACCCAAACAATTTTAGAATTAATCTTAAACAATAATTGTAGTAAAAACACACAAAAATCATGTGAAGAACTCAAAATAGGTTTTTATAAGAATTTAAATCATATTTAGAACTTAGAATTCATCCCTAATCAAATAATAAATTAGCTAGACATAGTTGAAGTTATAGAAAGCAAACTGTTGTTGTAGAAGAGTTTTAGCTAATGTCGTCGCTTTTGCAGATCTTTAGATATTGCGCCTCTTTTGCTATAACCCTTCTGCTACTGGTGCATGTATTAAGTTTCTGTTGTTCTCTGAAGAATTTTATCGAACAGTTTCTGGACGTGAAAGTGAGGGTGAGTAGATGACTTATGAGGGTAATTCGACCCTCTATTTATAGCCTGTTGTAGCTGAGATTTCGAATCTGATAATCACCGACTTTTCCTTAGCCGACCTAAACATAGAAACGCGTCTTGAATCTCCACCATTCATCTTAAAATTCAACGGTAAAGGCACCATTCGGTGGCTGTTTTCCAGCTTTCAAAACTTATCAAAACTTCTCCTCCAGCCGAATTCTCTCCCAAGTAATTAATCTCGATTCCAACTCAATCTCCGTAGCCGCCTCAAACTCCTTTCAATATCTTCGATTTATTGTCAGCTTCATGACAGCATCCGACTCGACTGGTTTCTCGGCCACGAAACTCACCCATAAACTGTACAAACTCATTCGCTAGTTTCTTGTCCTGTTCAACTTTGAAGACCTCATTATTATCATTCTTTCTAATCAATCAAACTTCATTCAGCACGTGAAAAACTTCTCAATCATCTAAACCAGTTGTCACGACCACAGATCCCTTCTACTTCATGGACTCAAGCCAGTGCTGCTTCTCGTCTGCAGCAAACAACGTTCACTGTCTAACTCGAGCTCTTCTTTCATTCCTGCCTGGTCGTCTTCTTCAGTCACAACAAATCCCGAGCATTACTTTCATGATCATGATCAATCAATGACATCATCTACTGCCGATAATGACAGCAACATCTGGTTCAACAGTTGCGAGTTCTTCATCTCTGCCATCTCGATCAAACTTCATCGGCAACTCAGCTCCATCTTCTCTCTTTCCAATCACCATTAATTCAACTCCGATCACCCAATGTATCACAGACGCAACAACAAGTCACTAGTCATGATCATCTGCAGCTCCATCAATACTCCTTTGATCATCAGCACCAACTCGAGTCTCAAGATATCCATGCAGAAGTCTCGGTCTTGAAGAAGAAGAAATACGCGCGTGTGTTTGAATTTGAAGATGGAAGCCCCGAGTACATCCAGCGTCTGTCTTTAACACCATTTGAATTTGAGCTTCCCCATTTGAATACTGGACTATGCTTAGCATTTCCCTTGAAGATGATATCCCTTTAACAGAGTGGATGCCCTTTATCGTACACTGGGGGTGCTAATAGCACTTGTCCTATAAATTGACCATTTTTCTCTTTTAGCTTTCCAAGTTCTTGTTTTGCCCATAACTTCTTCATAAGAGCTCAGAATGACTCCGTTCTTTCGTCATTGACTTCATCTTCTCGTCCTCTACAAAATTTAAATTGCCCATATCATGAAATAGCTTAGTCTTGTTCTTTAACAAGTTCCACTTGGTCTTTGGCCCTTCTCCACTTGTAGGTGGCTTCTATTATTGCACAATTAAGTGGCAATTCACTTATTTTGGATGATTCACCTAATAAAACACAAATAAGAGAAAACAAGCATAATATACAATAATTTGCAAGAATATAGGCAATTACTAGCATGGAATTGACACTAAATATATGTAAAATATGCACTTATCAGTAATTTTGTGTAGCGGCTTAATCCTGAGAGTATTCAATTCTGGACAAGGTCCCGGGGTTTTTCTGCATTTGCGGTTTCCTCGTTAACAAAATCTTGCTGTGTCATTTACTTTATATTTCCGCATTATAATTGTTTTATTATAATTAAAGTAAATCACACAAACGTTAATTCCTATTTACTTGATAAGTGAATCCTATTGTGTTTGGTTAATTCCGAACCTTTTTATCAAGTAACATACTTCGTTGTTGTATTGTCTCGATCTTGTACTTTAACAAGTTCCACTTGGTCTTTGGCCCTTCACCACTTGTAGCAGGATTCTTTTATTGCACAATTAAGTGGCAATTCACTTATTTTGGATGATTCACCTAATAAAACACAAATAAGAGAAAATAAGCATAATATACAATAATTTGCAAGAATATAGGCAATTACTAGCATGGAATTGACACTAAATATATGTAAAATATGCACTTATCAAATTCCCCCACACTTGGCTTTTGCTAGTCCTCGAGCAAACTACCCTAAATAGATACAACAACTCCATGTCGTTGAGGAAACGGTTGCACTTAGCATGTGCAACAGGCCTTTAAACCCCTAGGTGTCCCTAGTGGACGAGTTATAGTCTCGTGAGGGCTTACTAGAGATATACCCACAAAACCTACTCCAACTTCAAAGCGTTCCAGCGTCCAAGCATCCAAAGACCTATGAGGACATAGAGTTTCTGCATGCTAGTAATAAGAAGTTAGAAATACCAAAGAACATATTCATTCTTAAATCTTGAGTGAGAAATAACCACACCATAATGAGAAAATGCGTGTTTAAGAGCGATCAATAAGCATTTCGCCTCGACTTCTGCCTCACTTAAAAGGATTTTATGATAATTGCACTCAATAAGATAGCTTTTTTATGGGTCTCACATGTGTGGAGGTAGGAATGAAAAGAGAATCCTACATATATTGAATGGTGGGAAGGAAACCTTCCGAATTATTTCTGGAGACTCCACAAGATCGTGGAAAATAATTATATTTTTCTGATGATCTCTAAGAAAGAAAATCAACCACTATAGCAAGGATGGGAGTACTTACCACCTTCACATCCGATCGGCAGTGACGAAAGTACCACTCTCACAGCATCCAATAGAAACGTCTTCCTTTGGCTCGTCTTCTTCATCTTCTTGGTCTTTGGTCTTCAACTATTGATAAAACTTTGACAATTTATAACTATTTTCCTTTATTCCTTGTTGCTTGAAACTTCCTTATAAATTTTTCTTCCCCAAGGCCTTATTGATGAAATAACAACCTAAATGCAAATCTCTTTTTTTTTTCTCTCTTTTTTGAAGAGATTGCAACTAAAAACAATGAATATAAAATAAAACATGGCCATGAAAGAAGTACTTTACCGCTTGAATCTTCACAACGTGTAATGTCTTAGTATCATAAACTTCAATGACTCTCATCTTTTGATTTTCTTCGCTCTTGTACTTAAATCTTCAATTTTGATATAGAATTCCGCTCATTATGTGTAAGTCTTCAACATGTATATAAAAATCTGCTCATTGTATGTTGCTTCACTTGAATAAGAAATTTGTTCTTCCTTGTATTATTGCTTGTAAACCTCAAACATCTTCAACTTTCCTTGTAGATTTTGATGTCGCTCTGCTTGTTGATGAAGATGGTGTTTCTATGGACCTGTTGTTGGCGAGAGATAGAATGGTGCTAACTGCAAATCAAACTACAAGAAGGTGGTTTTCATCTATAGACGTCACCCTCATGATTGACAAAATTAGCACTCAATAGATCAAAGAGTAGTGCTTCTATTGGTGGGAGGTTGGGTAGCTCACCATTCTACCCGGAATTAACGTACGGTGACACACACACAAAACAAAGCTCTTTAGTCATTTAAAATAAATCTGGTCTGGTGCCTCTGTTGATTTGAAAATGGGTAGTCTCCACTAATGATTGATCAACAACTCTAATAATGTATTCCCTCTGCTCCTTATTTGAATCACCGGCATGATTAAATCCATTATTTAACACTCCAATTCGTAAGAAATCTGAACGTAGTTCCCTAACACTTCCAAGTTCAGTTATGTCGGTCAGAATTCTCTATGTAAACATACTTAGAAGTATGCTAGTGACTCTAAAATCTCTACAAGTTGGAGGTTTTTATGCAAAATTTTAAAAACTTTATATGCAAAATACTCCCCCACACTTAAACTTTATATTGTCCTCAAAGTAATTGACTCATCCTAAGTAAACTCAAGGTGGGAAATCAAAATATGATATGAAAAGCTAAGAAAAATAAAATACAAAAGATAGAGATACAAAACGATGGGTTGCCTCCCATTTAGCGCTTAGTTTTACGTCCTCGGCCCGACATAGCATTCTCCTTACTACTCCTCCAGAGGGAGCAAATCACGAAATTCTAGCACATCCACATCAACATACGCAATGCTTTCGTAGTATGGTTTCAATCTATGGCCGTTGACCTTTGAAGTTGTCCCGTCTCGGAGACTAGTTATATCAACTGCACCATGAGGATAAATGTAGGATCAGAATATCGGGACATCAATACCTTGCGAGATCAATAAACGACAGCGTTGCGAAGGTGTCGCAGATGAGTAATATAAATGACGCAATGAATGACGACAGCCAAAACACGAGAAACATATGAAGACCTAGCGATATCTAGGAGGGTTGCGAGATTATATATTTGTACACTTGCGATATTTCGCAAGGCATTCCCGAAAATAAAGGACGGCTTAGCTGTCATCCATTATGTAATACCCTATATAAAGAGCCGAACAGATCAATTGGAGGGGGAGATCTTTTTCGAGTGTTGGGCAAGTCATTAAGAGAGAGAAAGTTTCGAGTGATTGTAATTCTTTAACTGATTTCCATTTCATCTTGTAAGCATTTTAAGAATTTAATCAATAAAAATTACAATTGCTCATCTTAAAAAATGATTTGATTGTATAGATTCTTGTGAGGGGTGTAGTGTAGGATTTCCTGCAACTACATATTGGCGCTAGAAACAGGGAGACGAAGATTAGATATTGGATATTGTCATTAAAATTGTTCAAATCGGGAGTATGATGGATAAATTGGAGAAAGCCCAGAATCAAGGAGAGTAATGGAGAATTGGAATGTAGTATGATTACAAAGACGATGGTTAATAAATTTCATGAAAGTATCGTAGGAGAATACACAAACGAGATTTTGAAGGAAAGAAAATTATAACAAAGAGAGAAGGCGTCACCCTTGAAAGAATGGGAAAAACAGAAGATTATGTTCACAAAGAACGGAGATATCAAGAGAGAATTTAAATCACACATCTCCACTAGTGATTACGATAAGCGCAAGCAAGGAAGAAGGAGAATTAACAAAAACAGTGGAAGAATGGGAAATAAATAGAACTTTGGTGGACACAGGGAGTTTAGTGAATATAATGTTTTATCATTCTTATAAAGAATTGGGGTATAAAAATGAAGAAATGACTTCCTCAACATATCATATCCATGGTTTCGGCAAATCTATAACAAAACCTAAAGGGGAAATAAAAATGCGAATTTCTGGGAGAAATTGAAACACAAGTGACGTTATGTGTAGTGGATATGGAATCGCCATATAACATGTTGTTGGGAAGACCATGGGTACATGCAATAAAAGTTGTCGCCTCGACATTTCATCAATGTGTTAAATTTCCTATACCGAGTGGGATTGGTGAAATCAGAGGAGACACCGATAAAGGAAAGATATATCATCAAATTGAGGTAAAACATTATGAAGAACAGATGAAGAGGCGAAAAGATCGCAAAAATATGGCAAGAGCAGTGAAAAAGGAAGAAGAATTTAGAACTTACATGATAAGAGCAAGAAGGAAAAGGAATACCTGGCGAAATCTCGGAAGAAGAGAATGAGCTGCGAAGGAAATAAAAGGACCAACGCCTATGGGAGAACCGAAGGCTAGCTACACCGAGGCGAGCCGACAAAGGAAGTGAACGTCGGAATCAAGAAGAACCCAAGATGTTAAAAATTGGGACTAAAATGGATGCGAGATGAAGAAAGAAGAATCATTGATTTATTGCGAGATTACAAAGACATTTTCGCATGGGACATGGATGAAATGCCTGTATAGATCCATCTGTGGCGTGCCATAAATTGGAGATTGACAAAAATGCAAGAAAATTCAAACAAAGAATTAGAAAAATCGCAACAAAGATATCATCCTCAAATAGAAGAAGAATTGCGAGAAAATGCTAGACGCAGAATCATTAGACAAGCAAAATATCCTGAATGGATAGCAAATATGGTCGTAGTCCCAAAGAAGAAAAAAGGGATAAGAATTTGCATAGATTTTACTGATCTAAATAAAGCTTGTCCAAAAGATAGCTTTCCTTTGCCAGATATTCCGCAAATGGTCGAATCGGCGGCAAGAGAAATGAAAGGATATCATCTCTTGATGGATACAAAGGTTACAATCAAATTCCACTTGCAGAAGAAGACCAAGAACATACCGCTTTCTTCGCTCCAAGAGGATTATACTGTTATACCAAAATGCCATTTGGTCTGCGAAATGCTGGAGCAACATACCAAAGGATGGTAGAAAAAGTGTTCGCGAAATGGATACACAAAACACTAGAGGTATATGTGGATGATATGTTAATAAAAAGTAAAGAAGCAAAAGATCATGTACAGGATTTGAGGGAAATTTTTGAACAAATGAGGCATTTTAACATCAAAGTAAATCCAGAAAAATGTACCTTTGGAGTTGCATCAGGAATTTTTAGGTTACATTGTATCAAAAGAAGGAATACAAGTTGACCCGAGAAAGTACAAAGCGATTCGCGATATGCCAACACCAAATGCGGTAAAAGATGTGCGAAGTTAAATGGACTATTAGCTTCGCTAGAAGATTCATCTCGCGATCGTCCGACAAATGTAAGCATTTTTTCAACATACTCAAAAAGGGAACGAAATTTAGATGGACCGATGAATGTGAGAAAGCTTTACAAGGAATAAAAGAACATCTAATGGATATATCATTTTTACAAAAAGCAAAACCATGAGAGGAATTATTAATCTACCTTGCGACAACCTCGCATGCACTAAGTGCGTATTATTGCGAATAGACGCATGAGTGGAAAAGCCAATCTATTACATCAAGAAACATTCAATGCCGCGAGAGAGGATTATTCAAAAATTGAAAAACTAATTTTGGCATTAGTTTATGCAACATTTAAACTTCGCATATACTTCCAAGCACATACAGTTAAGGTAATGACAAAAGTACCGATTGAGTCGGTAATGAAAAATTTAAAAAGATTAGGAAGGGTTGAGAGATGGAATGCTCAAGTAAGTCATTGCAACCTTAAATATGAAATACTATCTTCACCAAAATCACAAGTTGTTGCAGACTTTTTAGCAGAGTTTCCTTTGGAAGAGGATGAAGCAGTGGAAGATATAATGGATATAGAAGAAGACCATGGAGATCCAAAAGATTCGTTAACTGAGCCAAATAGATGGGAAATATTGGTAGATGGATCGTCAAATGGGGAAGGCAATGGAGTTGGGATCATTTTGATTTCTCCAGAAGGCAATAAAATAGCTTTTTCTTTCGATTGGAGTTTGCATCTACCAACAATGAAACAGAATATGAAGCTATAATACATGCTCTCGCGATTCGCAATAGAAATGAAGTTGGAAAATGTGAGAATCACCAAGTGATTCACAATTAGCTATTCGCCAAATAAAAGAAGAATATACTACAAATGAACCATCTTTGAAAAAGTACAAGAAACTTGTTGAAGAGTTGTCAATACTGATACCAAAAATAAAATGGAGACATATATCAAGGAGAGATAATAGACTCGCAGATGCTTTTGCCTTCATATCAAGTATGATGACGGATCCAAAATGCGAGATGCATAAAAATACGTACACACTTCTATCACCATCAATTAATAAAGAGGAAGAGCAAGAGACAAATGTGATGCTAATAGAAGATGGAACACAAATGCTCACGATGAAGATTGAGAGAAGAACTTCATGCATATCTGATGAAAGGGGAAACACCAAGAAACAGATTAGAGACACACAAATTAAAAAGCCGTGCAACAAATTATGAACTAAGAGATGGGGTATTGTACCGAAGATCCTTTAATGGACCCTCGCTTAGATATTTAACACGAAGAGAAGGAGAAACAATATTAAAGATGTTGCATGGTGGGGATGCTGCAATCACAAAGTGACGGAAGATCTTTAGCACATAAGGAAAAAATGTAAGGTTATTATTGGACGTATATGCATGAGGATGCGAAACAAATATCAAGGCGTTGCGAAGATTGCCAAAGGCACGGAAAGAAAATACATGCACCAGGGGCACCATTAAATTCTTCAACAAGTGTATGGCCTTTTGGAAAGTGGGGTTTAGACATTGTGGGACCATTTTTATCAGAAATGTAAGGGCGAAGATATATAATTGTCGCTACAGATTATTTCACAAAATGGGCAAGTAAAAGCGGTACAACACATTTGCGATAAAGATATCTTTACCTTCATATTTGAGAATATTATATGCAGATTTGGAATTCCCGCACAGTTGGTATCTGACAATGGGAAACAGTTTGAAGGAAAAAATATAGAATTGTTGCTTAATGCGTTTCAGATAAAATATGGGAAATCAACTCCTTTATACCCGAAGGCTAATGGACAGGCAGAAGCCACAAACAAAACAATCGCAGACATATTGAAGAAGAAGTTAGAAGGACATAATAGAGCATGGTGTGAACAAGTGCATAATGCAGTCTGGGATTACAATACAACCAAAGCGAGAAGCTACGGAATGTCACCTTTTTGTTTAACATATGGAGTTGAAGTTGTACTTCCAACAAAATTATGATTCCAACCACAAAAGAAAGAAGCTTGGGAGAAAATCTTAGTGCGGGTAACATTTTAATCAAGCTAGATGAATTAGAAGAGAAAAGAGAAAGAGCACTACAACATATGGAGAATTATCATCGAAGATTAGCCAGAGAATATAATAAACGTGTCATGACACGAGAATTTCAACCAGGCGATCTAGTATTGAGAAAAACGCCAGCATATCAGCGAGAAAGTGGTGGCTAGCTAGCGAAAAAATGGGATGGACCTTATATCATTAAGGAGATAGTTGGAACAGGGGCATATAGATTGATGGATCCTGAGGGCAAAGATGTGGGCCACAAATTGATAGACCATGGAATAGATTATATCTGAAGAGATATTACCCATAAAAGATTGGGGGAAAAGATTAGACTGCGAAGTACTAAATGAATAAAGTGAAATGAATTCATATAAAAGTTTTTTGAAAAAGAATGATTCCGAAATTGCATAAAATAAAGAAGGAATGTGCGAATATCTCGCAAAACAAAAAGATAATAAAAATGAATGATTTATACAAACGGGACGAACCTTTATGGCGTACACCCTAGTTCGCGAATGATATTTCGCAAGAGGCAAATGTAAGACCTAAAGTGCGTCATATAAGGGGGTATCTCTTGACATGGCTCGGGGAAAAGGTTACACCGCTCCCGAACCCGAGTCATGAAAATTTGGGGTCAATAAAGCCCATCCGGGGATATACCTTGGATTTCCAACTATATATATAAGGTTATACCCTGGTTGGATGACCGAGGATCTCTTCCAAGGAGTCGGTGTATGACCAAGGCGCCGAGGTACACGGTTGAGCCAAGAGTGCCCTGGGCATTTGAAGTATCTCGGCCATTCTTGGCAAGTCTTGGCACATGCTTTTTCGGCCCGAAGAAAACTCCACTTAGGGTGCAGTCTCGTAACCATAAGCTCTATAGGTATAAGGGATAAGAGGCTGAGAAAACAACTGGTTGTTGTTAAGACCGGATGGGAGGAGCTAGTATTGTATGGCCGATGTACGCCTCCTTGAAGGGGCAACCAGGGAGATGATAAGGGCGGCACCCTCCATTAGGGAGCTGATAAGTGTCTTAAGACGCAAATGTCATGAGGCTCAATTTTCGCAAGAAAATTTAGACTTGTCATATTTGTGCGATGATCCTGAAGAGGCAATAATACTAACACGAGGATAAGACGAGATCAATGGGTCTTTACATGAAAATGTAAAGACGTCCCGCGATTTCGTCGCAAGACGGCAATGTCATGGGGCTTTAAATTCGCAAGAACTTCTAGGCCTGTCATATTGTCGCAACGAAAATATCTTGCAGAGGCAATAATACTAAGAAAGCGATAAGGCAAGATCAATGGGTCTTTACATGAAAGTGTACGGACGTCCTGCGATTTTGTCGCAATAACGAGGGGTGGCAAAATAAGACCTTTAACTAGGAAGGCAAAATAAGACCACACAAAAAGAGTAAGCAAACAAGCTTGCGAGACTGAACTTGCAAATATTATTTCAGGATGACTTGCTTAATCATTTGAATATAAGCAAAACCACAAAATAAAAAGTCAATCATATGATAGTAAGAGGAAAAAAGAGAATTGTTCAACAAAGAGACTTAATCTTTCTTATCAAAAAGTGCATTTCGTAAGGAATTGAAAAGTGTCTTATGCAAAAAGTAATGAAGATAAAGCAAATAGAAAATACAAAGTTATAAAGAAGTTTAATTCTATACATCATTTTTTCCTCGCCAAAGAAGATGTGAAACACTCTTCAACAATTTTATCAGCTTCAACAATTTTCACATTTTCGCCAGTTGATTGATTCTCGCCAGAACCCCCTTCATTTGGGTCATTATTGATAGCTTCATTATTAGAGGGGATCGCCTTTTCATTTGCGACATCCTCGCCACTTTCGTATTCATAATCACTATCGGAAAATTAGGATTTCATCTTCTTCAACTTCCGTAGGTTCGATAGATACAGGATCGAGAGATTTGGACAATAATATATTATTCACGATGACTTCTGCTTTGAGATGAAATTGGCGAAGGAGTGCCTTCTGGTGATTTCTACTCTGGATGTCTTTGGAGTGAATAAGGTAATCCAATCTTCTTTCGGCCCGGTCGCGAGACTTAGCAAGAGAAGAAGTAAGTAACGCATTCTCCTTGCGAATCTTGGCATAGTTAGACTCTAGAATAGAAAGGGAGGAGCGAAGATCTCTCTCAGACTCTGCAAAAACAAAGAACAAAAGGAGTTATATAAACAAAATATTTGAAGACTCGATAAAGGAAGAATAGATGAGGCAGTCAATTTCTATGACTACCTTCCTTTTGCGAAATAAGATGTTGGGTCAAAGCCAGGCAACTATTCTCCAAGTGATCCATGGCATTGTCAAAATTATCTCCAACCAAACCTTTAACCGAGCGCGCAAACTCTTTTCGTTGGAAACAAGCAAGTTATTTTCCTTAGCAAGAGAAGAATAGGATTCTTTTAACTTGGAATATTGGTCTTTCAAATATTGGTTTTCACACTTAAAGTTATTCTACCCCAATAAGTTTATCCCTCTCAATAGTGACTTCTTGAAGTTTACTTCTCAAAAACAGAGAGATTGTTCCTGTTCATTACATATTTCCGATGACATCAAGTGTTGCGAAGCAATCGCCATCTTGTTTAACAAAACTCGCTTCTCCCGAGATAGAGTTCCATTCTCATCCGATAAGGTTTCCAACTCCAAATTAGATTTACTCAAAGAATAAGAGAGATGAGATAATTCATTAGTCAACGAGTCTTGCTTCCGAACTAAGTGAACATTCTCTTGGGTAAGATTATCTATTTGATCAATGTAGTATGTATGAAGATTATCTAATCAAGTTATATTGCTCCATCCAAACATCTCTATCCATTCGAGTTTCTTCAATGACAGATTCCAACTGATATATCTCCATTTTTCGTTTCTGGTTTAAAGCTTGAAAGGCGAACAAGGTCTTAAAAAAAAAAAAAAAAAAAAAAAAAAAAAAAAAGGGGAGGAGACTTAATACATTTTAATTATTCGTTATTATTGCGAAGATTATCACGATCCAAATAAATGTTTTGAAGATTATTCTTCAATGTCTTAACCTCTTGTTCTAAAGACATTTGCGACATTTTTTCAGAACCGAAATATTTACTCAAAGACTCGCAAAAGCTAAACCTGATGGGATCAACGGAGGTCTTCTTGACATCATTCATGATGTCTGATAAAACTTTGAAAGCTACATCCATCCCCTCCAGGTTTTCTTTGGTAAGAGAGACAGACCCAGATGAAGAGGTAATGGTGGGAGAAGAAGGAAGAATTGAGTCATCCTTGGTCATAGAAATGCCAGAAGAAGAAATTTGATGAAGATTAATGAGTGGGGGTGAGACTGTAGGACCCGAATATCGCGACAGCAATACTTCGCGAGATTAATAAACGACTTACGCGTCGCGAAGGAGTCGCATGGAGGTAAATAAATGACGTAATAGATGACGACAATTAGAAAATGAGGAAAGTATGAAGGCTTGGCGAGATTTAAGAGTGTCGCAAAGGCAAGCAGTTGTACATTCGCGAGCATTCGCGAGACACTTCCGAAAATAAGGGACAAGTATAATTGTCATCCACTATGTAATACCCTATATAAAGGGTCGAGTAAGTCATGAGAGGAGGTCTTTTTGAATTGTGAAACAAGTCATTAGGAGAGAGAAAGTTAAGAGTGATTGTAATTTCTTTAGCTTTGTTCTACATTTCTTTGTAAATCTTTCAAGAAAACAATTAATAAACATATCATTCTTCATCTTCAAATGAGTTGATTTAGCTTGATTTGAGTGAGGGTGTAGTGTGGGAAATCCCGCAACTACATATGCGCTAGAAACAGGACTCAAAGAAGATCAACCTTGTGAATTGGAAGAATTAGGGATAACAAAAAAGAAATCTTGAATAATTTTTAACAAATTACCAAAATTGAGAAATGGCTAGGAGAAAGAATGCATCAGAACTACCAACGATCGTAAGGAGAAGTGGAAGATTAGTGGGAGAAAGAAGAAATGAAGTAGGTGAACCATCAAGGATATATGCAAGAAATGGAGAAGAAGATCCAATTCAACCGTCAACACAACCACCAATTCAACCATCAACACAACCACCAATTCAACCATCAACACAACCACCAATTCAACCATCAACACAACCACCAATTCAACCAGCACTAAACAGAGTAATCGATTATGATAGAGTGAGCGTGCATACATGGAGATCAGATTCTACGGAAAGAGAAGAAATACAAGAATTGATGAATGATAGACAGGAAGAGAGAAATCGAGAAGAGATGGGAGAAACAATTCGTGGAAATGAAGAAATCGCGGCATTAGAAGCGCTGAGACAAACAATACACGAAGAAAGGCGGTTAGAAGCAGAAGAACGCGCGAACCTGACAAGGCAAAACCACGAGTTGAGGATGGAAAAATAAAGGCTGCAAAATAGAAGTTCGAGAAGTAACACAGATCGAGATCAGTATCGAGTAGAGAAAATGAGAGAAGAGTATTACCTGCAGAAAACATTAATGAGGAAAATTTGGAAAGAGAGTTAAATCAGGGCGAAGAAGGCCGCGAGGAGAGAGAATTAATAGAAAATCGTTATATTTTGGTGAACAATCACGATGATGGAAATCAAGAAGATAGACAGCCTCGAAGACAGGGTAACCCAATTAATGAAGAAAATCGGGGAAGAAAGAAGAAAAACTCTACATGGGAGAGAAACACAAAGGAAACAAAAGGAAATTGAAGATGATATTGAAAAGCATTATACCGAACAAGCACGTCTAACCCGCGAGAAGAAAGATTGAGAGCGAAAATGGAAAATCGAGAATCGGAAGAGGCGATTCGGCAAAATAATCATGACAATAGAGAGAGGAGGCGCGAGAGAGATCGCAACAATGGAGATATCGGTAAAGAATATGAAAGAATACAAAAAGTAGACACGAACGGAGAAGGAGGGAAGCGAGTTAAAGCGACCGGTAGATTCAAATTACGAGGCAAACGAACAAATTCTACGCGAAATTGGCGAGAGATGAGAGGAATATTGAACAGTAGAAGAGAAGGGGAAAGAAGACAGGCTAGATGAAGCTATCAACAGGTCTGCGAAAAATCCTTTTACATTAGAAGTGCGATTAGGAGGAATACCCCAAATGCAACTTACCAAATATTAACCAAAGATTTTGATGGATCCACTTGTGCGATATAACACATCAAGGCTTATGTGAGATGTATGCTACAATGGGAAAACCATGACGCTATATTATGCAAATACTTTGCGTCAAGTTTAACAGAGAAGCATTGAAATGGTTTGAGGGTTTACCAAGGAATACGATTACATCATTCAATCATTTACAGGCTATATTCTTAGGGGCGTATATAAGTAACAACTCTTGCGACTGGCATTGAAGATGTATTTGGACTAAAACAAAGAGTGGGCGAGAGTTTGAGACACTTAACACATCGGATGGAAGACGATGTGCGGCGAGATGGCCGGTAGAGTAGATGAAAGATACCTCATCTTTGTCATTCATAAATGCTATGTTCGCAACCAATCTACTGTATGTTCAGGTTTTCGAGTCAAGAATACAATTACAATGACTGAATTACGAGAACTCCAGGAAGAATATATCGCTTTAGAAGAAAGACAGAACGAGATGGAATCTTATCCAGTGCGAACACAAATTCTAGCGTCGCGAATGGAAGTTTATTACCTCAATTAGTACACACAGTGGCGAGCACATCGCAAGGTCAACAAGAAAGAAAAGCGATTGATATAGAACCAAAGTTAGTAGCTATGGGAAGTCGTGATCAAGAAGAGTTTGAAAGAGAAAGAAATTTCTACAACCGTAGGCGGAAAACAATAAAATTCAAAGACTTGATCAACCACAAGAAACCTATGGAGGTCAAAGGTATAATTCGCAAGAGACTTATGGAGGCCGAGGCGAGAATTATCATAGAGGACAGCGAAGTCGCGAGTAGTGTGGGAGGAAATTAAAATGCCGCCATTAAATACCAAGTGTGGAAAAAATATGGGAAGCAATACTTTTGATGGAAAATATACCAGCACCATGGAACATGGGAAGTGAACCACCACCCTGGAGATAGAAGTCACGAGTTCTGTTCTTACCACCGCTTTCATGGGCACCTAACAAATGACTGAAAACATCAAGAGAATTATCCTAAGAATGATTGATCGGGAAAGTTAAATCACTTTTTAAAGGAAGAAGAGAAAGTTCAACATTTACCACCCCCACCGGCGAAGGGAAAAGAAACATTTGTTATAGAAGTTGGGACAAAAGCTAAAAATTTGTTTTGCAACTCCATTGTCCACTCATACCGCACTATCACGATTTTCATGACAATTGTGCTTAGTAGAGTTTTCGCGAGGATGCTTTGATGATAAAGAAGTGATGAGTGTTGCGAAGACATCGCAATGCTAAAAGAGTGGAAATTGCAGATTATTTCTTTCTCGGTGAAGAAATACCCAAAGGAAGAGAAGTACATGATAGTCCACTTTGGTTGTGAAGTTGAAATTAATCCAAAACCTATTGATGGCGAAGATGATGAAGCGGAAACTTGTTGGGAAATCAATAGAATATTGGTCGATATCTCGCGGTTGAGTCAACATTCTTTTCTACCATACTTACAAAACTATGGGAGGGAGAGATGAAGACTTGATTCCTTCAACATACAAAATATATGGCTTCAATGGTACCGCGAACAAGCCCAAAGGAGAAGTGAACATGAGGATACCCTTGCAGGGGTTATCGACTGATATTTTTTTTTGTGTAGTTGATGTGGAATCTCCCTACAATGCATTGATTGGAAGACCATGGCTTCATCAAATTCTGGTATAGCTTCGACATACCATCAGTGCATAAAATTTCCACATCCTAGCGGTGTCGGAATTATAAAAGGAGATTGGATAGAGGGGCAAAAGTGTTATGAGGTGGATGTAGAGAGCTGCGAAGAGAGAACAACAAAAAAAGAAAGGTTGGAGGAAGAGTGTGCACAGGGATGAACAAAGAAAAGAAAGACTAATGGTAGATGCCATAGAAACAAAAGAAGAAGAGATCTTGCGAGTGACCGCACAAAAAAGCAACTGAGTATCATAATGCAAATGAGACATTGAAATGGTGGACTGATGCGGAGGCAGAAGGAAGTAAGAATAAAAGGTGTAAAAAATGAATAATTGCGAGAAAAGATAACAATTTAATGATGAAAGCATGATAAGGATAAGAGGCAGAGATGATGGTTGCGGAAAAATTGTGTGAGAGTCTCGCCATGAAGAATGTATACAAATCTATTGAATAATGGAACCTAGATTGTGCGATAACCCATGGACAAATGATTGAATAAATTGATAAAATGAATGAGTGAGTGAATGGGACAAACCTTTATGGCGTACACCTAGTTCGCGAATGATACTTCGCAAGAGGCAAATGTAAGACCTAAAGTACGTCATATAAGGGGGTATCTCTTAACATGGCTCAGGTGGAAGGTTACACCGCTCCCGAAACCTGGGTCATGTAGATTTGGGGCCTATAAAAGCCTATCCGGGAAAGATACCTTGGATTCCCAACTATATATATAAGGTTATACCCTGGTTGGGCGACCGAGGATCTTTTCCAAGGAGTCAGTGTATGACCAAGGCGCCGAGGTACACGGTTGAGTCAAGAGTGCGGGGAGCATGGAACTTCCTTACCACTCTTGACAAGTCTTGGCACATCTTGCACTCGGCCCGGAAAACTCCACTTAGGGTGCAGTCTCATAACCATAAACCATATAGGTATATGGGATAAGAGGCTGCGAAAACAACTGGTTGTTGTTAAGACCGGATGGGAGGAGCTAGTCTTGTATGGCCGATGTACGCCTCCTTGAAGGGGCAACCAGGGAGAAGATAAGGGCGGCACCCTCCATTAGGGAGCTGATAAGTGTCAAAAGACGCAAATGTCATGAGGATTTATTCTCGCAAGATAATTTAGGCTTGTCATATTTGTGCAATGATCCTGCAGAGGCAATAATATTAACGCGAGGGTAAGACGAGATCAATGGGTTTTTACATGAAAGTGTAAGAACGTCCTGCGATTTAAATCGCAAAGGCACAATGTCATGGGATTTTATGGTCGCAAGAACATTTGAACCTGTCATATTGTCGCAAATACAATATCTGCAGAGGCAAAAATACTTAAGAAACGATAAGACAAGATCAATGGGTCATTACATGAAAATGTAAAGACGTCCTGCGACCTTGTCGCAATGAGGGGTGGCAAAATAAGACCTTTACTTAGGAAGGCATAATAAGACCACACAAATAATGATAAGGCAAGATCAATAGATTTCTTAATCCATGAAGATATCTTGATCTTGTCGCGAGGGATATTGTAAAAAAAAAAATGATATATATATCTCGCGAGAATGATTATATTATTTAACTGTAAAGTTGATTATATCTTATGAACGAGCAGCGAGAGGAAAGTGTGAAGTTATAATTATAAAGAAGGGTTGTTTGATTAATATATCTGAACAAAGGAAGCAAAAGTTGAAGTTTACATTCAATAGTCAAAGATATATTACAAGAAATCAAAATATTACAAGAAATCAAAAAAGAAAGAGAAGTTATTTCTTTGCTGGTTCTTCTTCTTCATCTGGTTCTGTGGTTCCATCATTCTCGTCGCCAGATTCTTCTTCTTCATTAGCTTCACTATCGAAACATCTCGAGACGAGGCAAGTTCTCGGGGAACTTCTTCAAATAGAAAGGGATATGAATGAAGAGGGATGTTGTGATCCTTACAAACTATTTCCCATAGCTTGATTGCGAAACGAACAAGCATCATTATTAAAATTCGCCACTGTAGTTTGGAATTGCTTGTGAATTTTGAATATCTGTTCTCGCGAAGAGAGAGATCGCGAGACGCTCTTTTTTCGGCTTCAAGTTCTCCAATCCTTGTCTGAAATCTCTTTTGATTCTCGAAAACATGAGGAAATGAATTAATGTTAATAATACAAAAGGAAAAAATAACGAGAAAAGTAAAGAAGTATAACAAACAACCTTCTCTTTCAAAGATCATATCCTTGATTAAGGTATTTTGCTCTTATGTGAAGACTAACATCAACACCTAAGTTATTTCTAGCGTTATCTAAAACCTTCGCAGCCCAGGCAAATTCATCATCATTATTTATGACAAGAAGTGAACGAATTTGGTCTTCTCGCTCGCTAAGCATGGTATTCTGACGAAGGAGTTCATCTCGCTCAACTTGCACATCAAGGAGAGATTTTTGAAATTTTGCTAATGCTTGTGCACCTCTGTTAGTAATGCGATCTTTCTCATCTATGAGATCACTAAATTTCTTTCCTGTGACCTTGTGGTTGGAGTCTCCGTCTTTTGGAGGATGGGCCAGAAGATTTGTCCTTGCGAGAAATGGCCTTGTTCTTGCCTTTAGCCTTCGCAGCTTCAGCTTTTCCATCATTAATCTTTGCGATTTCAACTTCTTCAACACCAATCTTCACACACGAATAAAGATAAGAAACAGAGGCAACAATATTGTTTAAAATAACAAAAGAAAATGTTTCTTACTTCATCCGTGAGTGATCGAAGTATCGCCAGGATATTTGGCTGAGGATTATCTTTGTATTTCTTTCTCATTCTGATGATCTGAAAATTCTCCAAAAAATTAATGAAGGAAAGAAATGGAAGACATAGCAAAGCAAATCTAAAATGAATGATATATATATACCTCATTTGTCTTCTCAGGCCACTTAAACTCCCAAGGACGATAATTCGTGAGATTGGCTGGGAGTACATTTGAGCCTGCGATATAAGGTCCACTCAGAAGGAGAGGTACAACCCACCATTTTTCATCCTTGGAGTAGCGAGGAATATTGTTTTTACCCGAATGCCAGTCAATGTCCTGCATGAGCAGTTTGTCAGCATCAACATTATCATTTTTCTTCAATCGAACGCCCCAGCGAGATTTATCGTTTCTCATAGTTATGACTGAATAATTTGCAAAGAAATTATCCACAGTATACTTCTCGGCAACTATTGGTAAATCCGCATATTGAGGATCTCTAACATTGTCAGGATATAAAGATCCTTTACCAGCACCACGAGAAGCGAATTCAAGCATCAGGCGAATACAATCGCCGTTCAATTGATAAATAGCCCGCGAGAATTTCTCGTGAGCAAGAATCTCATAAAATAATGGCATTTCGGGATTATATAAAGGAATGGGAGCTGCGAGAAGTTGACCTAGCGAGACTATAATTTTCTGATCATCACATTGATGATCAGAAAATAATTTTGCAGAAAGCATAGATGAGGATTCTTGATGTGGAATGGTAGATAAAGTGAAACCCTTTTCCTGTAATTTCTTTGAATATCAGTAAAATGAGGAGCGTATGTACGACCAAGTGAAGCCATTATCAGAGTACAGGAATGAAGGGGAAAGTGAAGAATTGAAAAGGAAGCAGTAGCAGAAGCGCAAATTACGGAAGGAGAAAGGTGAAGAAAAGTTGCAGAGGGAAAATAAAAAGAGAACAAGAGAAAGAGGAGAAAACTATATATAGAGAAGAGAGTTCTCGAGAAAACAAATGCATTTAATGAGAGAAGGGACGTGAATGGTTAAGAATAATCGGTTGAAAGAGACGTGTCAAGAAAAGAGTGGAAGAAGAAACACATAATAAATTCCGTACACAAACAAAACGAGTGAAAATAAACAATCGCAAGATAAAGATAAGCAGTTGCGGCACTTTAAAATATAGGTTCTCATGACATTCTATTCTTCGCAGAGAAGACATGAGAAGAGGCAAGATGTAGGACCATAATATCGCGACAGCAATACTTCGCGAGATTAATAAACGACCGCGTCGCGAAGGAGTCGCATGGAGGTAAATAAATGACGTAATAGATGACGACAATTAGAACATGAGGAAAGTATGAAGGCTTGGCGAGATTTAAGAGTGTCGCGAAGGCAAGCAGTTGTACATTCGCGAGCATTCGCGAGACACTTCCGAAAATAAGGGACAGTATAGCTGTCATCCACTATGTAATACCCTATATAAAGGGTCGAGTAAGTCTGTTGAGAGGAGGTCTTTTTTGAATTGTGAAACAAGTCATTAGGAGAGAGAAAGTTAAGAGTGATTGTAATTTCTTTAGCTTTGTTCTACATTTCTTTGTAAATCTTTCAAGAAAACAATTAATAAACATATCATTCTTCATCTTCAAATGAGTTGGTTTAGCAGATTTGAGTGAGGGGTGTAGTGTGGGAAATCCTGCAACTACAGAGACAGAGGCATTGATGGTAAAAGTAGAAAGGAGTCCATCTTGAGGAACTTCATTGATGGAAAATTCAGGAATATCGACAGTGGGATTTTCAGAGGTGGTGAGAATAGGAGGAATTGATTTATCCTGCGAAGATATCGCAGGAGAAGATGGTTTATCTTGCGAAGAAGGAATTGATTTATCCTGCGAAGATATCGCAAGAGAAGATGGTTTATCCTGTAAGATATGCCAGGGAGGAGTTGTGAGTTTGAATGAAGGAAAGGAAATAGAAGATGCAACAAAGGCTTAGAACGGCGAGGTTTCTTGGGAGATTTATCAACATTTTTGTCATCCTGCGAATTACAAGTTAAATAAGAAACAGAGGCAACAATATTGTTATTAGAAGAGTATATGTTTCTTAAATACCTTGTCATTCGCAGCTTTCTTTTAGTAATGGTAACTTTCGATTGGGAAGCTGGGGGAATAGCATGGTTCGGGACGGTGAACTTGGTGTTAGATTTGTTCTTACTTTGAAACAAAAACAAAGATAGGAATCATTAAAAGAAGAACAATGTCAAAACAAAACAACTTTAATAGGAGAGATCAATCACAAAAAGATCAAA
Source organism: Papaver armeniacum (assembly GCA_023531295.1). NCBI lineage: Eukaryota > Viridiplantae > Streptophyta > Magnoliopsida > Ranunculales > Papaveraceae > Papaver > Papaver armeniacum. The sequence continues at coordinate 18,039 of JAJJWW010006542.1, read as the reverse complement.
TTCAAAGAAAACTAACAAACCTTGATGGCTCCATAGAAACAAAGAGCATAAAAGAGATGAGAACAGTAGCAGAAGAAAGAAAAACAACACTAAAAAGTTGCAGACGATGAAGAAGATGAAGTAAAAGAAAAGAAACACTTTCATAAGGAACTCCTCCTTAAATAGGCAAGAAAAGGGTAACCGGATAGCATTAAATGTGCCGGTAAAAAGGGGAAGTTTTAGACACGTGTAAACAGTCATCCCTAATTCACGGAATCTTGTCGGCAAAAATTGATGAAAAACAAATGGTTGCGGCATTTCAGAATACTGGTTCTCATGACATTCTCTTCTTCGCAGAGAAGACATGAGAAGAGGCAAGATGTAGGATCAGAATATCGCGACATCAATACCTTGCGAGATCAATAAACGACAGCGTTGCGAAGGTGTCGCAGATGAGTAATATAAATGACGCAATGAATGACGACAGCCAAAACACGAGAAAGATATGAAGACCTAGCGAGATCTAGGAGGGTTGCGAGATTATATATTTGTACACTTGCGATATTTCGCAAGGCATTCCCGAAAATAAAGGACAGCTTAGCTGTCATCCATTATGTAATACCCTATATAAAGAGCCGAACAGATCAATTGGAGGGGGATATCTTTTTCGAGTGTTGGGCAAGTCATTAAGAGAGAGAAAGTTTGGAGTGATTGTAATTCTTTAACTGATTTCCATTTCATCTTGTAAGCATTTTAAGAATTTAATCAATAAAAATTACAATTGCTCATCTTAAAAATGATTTGATTGTATAGATTCTTGTGAGGGGTGTAGTGTAGGATTTCCTGCAACTACAATAAACATTAGTAACAACATATGGTCCAATCCATCTGGACCTTAGCTTACCAGAAATAGTTTAAGATTTGAGAATAAAATAAAAGAACTTTTTCCCCAATAACAAAATTCTTCCGAGAAATCAATTTATCATGAAATAGCTTAGTCTTGTACTTTCACAAGTTCCACTTGGTCTTTGGCCCTTCTCCACTTGTAGCTGGCTTCTTTTATTGCACAATTAAGTGGCAATTCACTTATTTTGGATGATTCACCTAATAAAACACAAATAAGAGAAAACAAGCATAATATACAATAATTTGCAAGAATATAGGCAATTACTAGCATGGAACTGACACTAAATATATGTAAAATATGCACTTATCAATAATTTTGTGTAGCGGATTAATCCACGGGAGTATTCAATTGGACAAGGTCCCTGGTTTTCTCGCATTTGCGGTTTCCTCGTTAACAAAATCTTGTTGTGTTATTTACTTTATATTTCCGCATTATAATTGTTTTATTATAACTAAAGTAAATCACACAAACGTTAATTCCTATTTACTTGATAAGTGAATCCTATTGTGTTTGGTTAAGTCCGAACCTTTTTATCAAGTAACATACTTCGTTGTTGTATTGTCTCAATCTTGTAATTTAACAAGTTCCACTTGGTCTTTGGCCCTTCTCCACTTGTAGCTGGCTTCTTTTATTGCACAATTAAGTGGCAATTCACTTATTTTAGATGATTCACCTAATAAAACACAAATAAGAGAAAACAAACATAATATACAATAATTTGCAAGAATATAGGCAATTACTAGCATGGAATTGACACTAAATATATGTAAAATATTCACTTATCAGTAATTTTGTGTAGCGGCTTAATCCTAAGAGTATTCAATTGGACAAGGTCCCGGGGTTTTCTCGCATTTGCGGTTTCCTCGTTAACAAAATCTTGTTGTGTCAATTACTTTATATTTCCGCATTATAATTGTTTTATTATAATTAAAGTAAATCACACAAACGTTAATTCCTATTTACTTGATAAGTGAATCCTATTGTGTTTGGTTAAGTCCTAACCTTTTTATCAAGTAACATACTTCGTTGTTGTATTGTCTCGATCTCGTATCCATAGACGATCACACGAAGTGTGAACCGATTAGTTGTATTGTCTCGACTCAGCCCATAGACAATCACTTTCGGAGAAAGGACTTATAGGTAGGAAAATTTTTAGCTTGAGGTACATTTGGGTACCCACACCTTTTCACTAAGGAAAACGGGTCTTAAGGAAACCTCGCTATCAAGACTACTAATGGGTGGTGCCAGTTTGCTTGGGGGTGTATCAACTCAACGACAATGGTTATTTTGTCATATATATATTTTGGTACACCTCCAAGCAATTCGGTACCCCTTATTAGCAATCTTGCTCACTATGATGTTGTGTCATCCCTTAGTTATTTTCTACATGGTTTCCGTGTAAATAGTGTCCAAAGGAAACTCAATTACAGTTATCCAAAGGTTTAGATGAATATACATTATTTATGGGAATCTGAAGAGGAAAAAATGAAGATATAATAGGAAATAAAATATTTTAGTAAAATAAAAGAGTTAAAACGTGAAAAACAAAGAGTAAAATTAAAACTCCCAAACAGAAACTAAGTATTTGTTAAAAATCACAGTTTCCATAAAATAATTTTGATTTCTCTTCTTTACTAAATGTGATCCACTTTTTAATGTAACTAAGGAATATCCTCACACTTACAAGGGGGTAGTCAAACAAGATTTATGTGGACTTTCATAGATTTTTAATTTGAGTGACTTCTAGAGATTCTCTGAAAATCTAGAGATTTCTAGTGATTCTCTGAGAGAATTTTAGAGAGTCTTTGTGACTTGTAGAGACAAAAAAATGAGACTTGTAGAAAGTTTATGTGATTTGTAGAGACAAAATTGTATAATATCCTCTGATTAATTCCCGACATTACAGATTTTTTTTATTATTCACGTTACAGTAATAATAAAAGTACCATGACCACCTAATGAAATATGTGTCCATTGTCAAAATAAATCTCACTGTTGTCCTATGCCTAAATTTTCATTCACTTTATTCCGGTCGTCCCACATTTTATTTTCTATGAGGAGAAAAAAATCATAACTTCTAAAATATATATTTAAAAATCGATATATATCACAAAGACTCACATAGACGATTTCAAAATACATATTCTCCAATTTAAAAAATCACATTATTCCACATTTTGTCTTGATTACCTCTTTCCAAGTGGCCCTTAAGTGTATTAAGGCACAAGGAGAGAAAAAAAAAAAAACGGTTCACTCCCAAAACAAAAAAATCTCCAAATTTCCAAGTCTCTAGAAATATCACCTCTTGAAGAGAGATTTCTACCATGCCTATTTTTAAGAAAAAGTCTCTCCAAATCTCTGAAAACAACAAATCAATGACTTTCAATTCTCCTTTGAATAACAGAGAGTTGGAGTAACTCTTATGTAATCTTAATCCAATAACATGGAGTTTCAGAGAATTTAAATGACTTGAAAAAAATCTCTAACCAATAACAAGAGATATTAAGAGACTCTTCAAAAATCTCTATGGACTAACAGTAGATTTGAGAACTCCCCAGAAGTCATTCAAAATCTTATTTGACTAACCTCTCGTTAAGCTACACTGACGACCACATTAATTGGATTTCTTTGCCAAATATGTGATAGCTTAGGGAAACCTTAAGAACCTATTTAACGTAACTTAGGGATATCCTCACACTTAGACTAAGTCTTATGGGCTAGATTGGAGGTGCTAGATTAGCACATAAGTGTTGCAATTCAAAAAAAAAAGTGTGTCAAAAAAGTTAACACTAGTTCTCTTTTTTACCAGTTGCTAGCATGTGAGCTAGCATGCTAGAGAGTTACGCTGAATGATTCAGCGCGAGGAAAAGTACCTTTTCGCGGAACTAAACAGCGCTCGGAAGAATATTCCAAGCATCTACGCTGAATGGTTCAGCGCCAAGCCCCAGCGCTGAATGGAAACGCGCCACAGGCAGGCGCTACATCATTCAGCGCTTGACCTTTTTTTTTTACTTTTCACTCATTCAGTAATTAAATTTTATACTGTTTTCATTATTTGTTTTCTCACACTCATGTTACACCACCAGACAGTTATGTTTTCAATTTTTGAATTTTGAAAAGTTTGACAATTTGTTCAACTATTGTTTGTTTCAAATTCTTAAAATTTGGCAAACTAAGAAATTTTTGATTACATTGCAAAACAATGTTACAATGTTTTTTGAAATTAAAATTCTACTTCTAAAAATTTAAAAAGTACATTAAAATTAAAATCCTACTTCTAAAAATTTAAAAAGTACATTGAAATTGAAATCCCACTTCTAAAAATTAAAAAGTACATTGAAATTGAAATCCTACTTCTAAATTAACTTTTAATTCAAACTTGAAAATGAACTTCTAATAACTAAAATATCACTCATAATTTAGGGGATTGGTTCTTAGCCATTACGAACCAAAATCTCGTTCCTCCATTTCTTGTAAAGGGGTATCTCCCATTCTTGTACTTCATTCAAATTTTGGCGTAGGATCTTCAAGTCGGATTCCCTTTGTTGGGTTTGTACCAAGATTGTAGTGTTTTCCAAATCTTTCTTAAGGAACTCTTCTTCGGATTCATACTTTGCCACCCTTTGTGCTTGTGCATTTTCAAGAAGTTGTATGAGCTTGTCCATTTTATCATCCGCTCTCTCTGATGCTTTAGTCTCACGAGCCTTTTTCTTTGCCTTATCTCTTCCGCCACTTCTAACATCATCCGTTTGTTCGAAATAGCGTCTTCTACGCGATATGTCTGAGGTATCAGAACCTTGGGTAGATGGTGAGCTTCCAAACCTTGCCATTTCCTCCAAATCTTCATCCATAGCTGCCTTACATGGAAACCGCCACGGGTGTCCGACAGGGACACGTATACGTGTGTCCAATACGGCAATTCTAAAAATTCACGATACGAGGACACGGCAATACACATAAATAAAAATACTAGTAATTTCATAAGATGTCCAGAAATAGTAATGATGACACAATTTTATTGTTAATTATCCATTCATAAGTTAGTACCATCGTGAACAAAAGTGAGTATCCAACAAAAGTTCAGTATCGCAGGCAATACTTACATAGTTAAAAAATTTACTAGTTGGTCACAATAAGTCGGTACTAAATTCTTACTTCAATAGGAATACTAGTGACAGATTGCAACCGGGTCCTAGACCTCAACAGTTGCTAACTTCAGCTGCAATCAGGACTACACATGTGGCAGCTATATTGGGTTTTTCTAACTTAAACCTTCTGTTTACACCCACAAAAAAGTTCTACTTGAATAAAATATTAATTTTTTAATTGCTTAGTATCCAAAGAGTGTCCAAGGAGTGTCAGCAGCGACGGATCCAGGAATTTGTGTTGAGGTGGGCTATTTTTCATTCGTTTCAACTGCGATAAAACTAAATACAAAGAAAATATCTAAAGAGTATAATTTGGGCAACGTTATCTTTTAGAGCAAAAAACTTTTTGAATCAAATTTATTTACCATAGAGTATATTTACAATTGCGCTATGCTATGTATGAGATACACAAAGAAAATTATAAATTAACACAATACTTTGATTTGATAATGCGTAGTAGCATGAATTTTTTTGGGTTCTCAAAATTATGTTTTGGTTTCCACAAATAAGATATTACTTATCAGTGTGTCAAATATTTTAAATTTATGCTTCTTCTATATTCTCTCTTTGGTTTGCAAAATAATTACTAAATCAAAAAAAATAAAATTTGTGCTTATAATCATGATAAGATATGGCATTTTTCTGTCTATCCCTGTAAGTAACATTTTAAGTGTTACATTTATAATTTATCATATTTGTCCCCGTAAGGATACACAGCATTTTAAGATTTTGAATCACATACAAACAAGATATTTAATTCTTTGGATGCATGCATATAAACGTGTCCTCACTCTCCTTGCATATCGCTAGATCTTAGTCATACAACTACATATATGTTCCCGTTTGTTAGATCTTTTTCAAGATACGTCAAGTTTGATTTTCTTTTGTATGGGCTATCCAAATTTAGACCTGGGCTTTTCCTTTTTTACCGAGTGGAATTACCAAGGTGAAAGTGAGCTATTACAGATTTTAGGGGGTGCGCCTGGGTAAGCCACCCCCCACATCCGTCCCTGAGTGTCAGTGTCAGTATCCGTGTCCATACGTATGGACACGGGACACGAGCATGCATGTGAAGTATCTGTGTAACGCAGATCCATAGTTACTGGAGCTGAAGTACTAGGTTGAGTTGCTTGACTAGGTCCAACATCATTATTCAACTACGGATTGTAATCTGGTTGATAGGTCTTCGTGAGCTGGAAAACCGATTCATGTATCCAATGTTTGCCAGTTGTTACTTGATAATTTTGTGTTCCTTCGCGGTACTGTGGAAAAAAATGAAAAAAAATGTATTAATGTCTTATGAATGAATGAAATATATTTGGAAGAAAAAAAAACATCCTTTTTTTTAACGGTACTTACATAATCTTGTTCATTAAAACTGCCTCTAAAGTTTATAGTTTGACTATCACTCAAATTATTAGATACATGCCTATCTCTCTTTGCCGAAACTATTTCCAAAGCATCTAAATGTTCTTCCATATTCATATTACAATCTTCCATATTCATACTACAATCAATAACAAAAGAAAAAAAGAATCAACCATATTTTATCATTTTCATCATAATCATACAAATTCATAATTCATACAAATTCACAATTTTATCAACCACATTTTATCATTTCATCATAATCATACGAATTATACAAATTCATAATTCATACAAATTTAGCTTCATCAAAAATACTACAAGTATCATTTTCACTATAATCATGTAATCTCTTATACAAATTACCATTCAACTTCATCACAAATAATCAATTTAATCCCCAATATGAAATTTCATTCACAAAAATTCAAATTAAATCATACAATACTAGAAATATCATCTAAATCATCTAAATAACAAATACCAATCATCTAAACATATCAATTTCATCAACAAATCATGATCATCGGGAAAAGAAAAAAAAACTAAAGTTTCACAATCTTACCCAAATCAATTTCGTGGACGGATTCGCTCCAAACCAATCTCAAATGACTCCAAGGGTGTTGTTCTTCAAACCCACGGTCGGATTTGTAACGAAAATCCTATCCCGCTGATCTACTACATGCATTTTGGAGGTTTTTCGTGGAAGAAATGAGATGAGGAAGAAGAAGATCGACCTTCTCATTTGGGTTTAGATCGATTTCGCAACGCTAAACCGTCTGCAGTCGGCGCGGAATGGTTACGCGCTTTTGACCGTGTTGATCGTCAAGTGCGGATTGTTCCGCGAAAAGGTAATAGTATTTGAATGGTTCACTTCCTCGTTGTTTTGTTTCATTACAAGCATGCTAGACCAAGACTCATAAGACTTAGGTGATTTTTAAACACGTGGATTCTTGTCTGTCTTTAGACCAAGACCCCATAAGACTTAGTCTTAATCCTTCTCTGCTCAGGTATCTCGAATTTCCGTTAACAAAAAAGTTTCTTTGTCGACAAAAAAAGATGTTTCTTTTCTTTTTTAAACAATTCGACTTTTGTCGTAAAAACCACGCAAGGCATTTTCTCTCTCATCTCATCGCCATTAATCTAGCGTTATTCCACATTATCTGTTCATCCAATACTTCACTTGCAAAAGTTAATGCTGTGAAAATTGAAATCGACAAAATCGCCCGTCGTTTTCTCTTATTTCTCCATCTAGTTTAACAACCACCACACTTCCGTCGAAGGATCTACAATTTAAGTAAGCACTGCTCAGATTTTTTTTTTTTTATTTTATTTTAAACTTCTGATTTGATCATTTTTTATTTTTCTTGATCTGTTCCTTTGACTATTTCTTTGTTCAACAACTTGAAAAATATACTATAACATACGAAGATTCGTCTCTGTATCAAAGAATTTATTGTTATATACTTATTCATAACTGTGTGTATGCTGCATTTGGTTCTACCTAGCTCCTTCATTAGCATGGATTTGTAGGAATATTGCACCTTGATGACTCAACATCCATTAAAATTTGCAGTATTTGTTTATTGATTAAGTGATCACATTAAGTTTGTTTTCTTGACATGTTGACTTATAGTTGTGTTTGGAATCTTTGGTGGATACTATTCAATAGGTTATTAGGTTTCAGTGTACTTGCACCTGCAGTCGTCATGGATTGATTTGCTTGGCTTGTTGTTGAATTATTCATAGTTTAAGAGACTTAGATATCACTTCGACTGTTGATAATTTTGGAATACGAATTTAAGTAAAATGTGTATCCTCCTCTGGGTTGATTAGCTTGTGAACTTGAATGGTGAATAATCTTCTGTTTTACTTAGGATTATTAAATGATTTATGCACCCAGTTTTTTCTATGCAATTTATTTTAACTTTGGAGTAGTTTTACTATTTTGAATGTGCAAATGTTACACATTACTAGCATACCTAGCAGCTGTATAAGTGTGTGTCTGGGCCTGTGCAAAGCTCCGGAGCCTTATACATGCCAAGCAGGGTCTTAATGTTTAAACTGTCTTTTGAGGGTTTTGAAGGTTACTACATGATATTTCTACCGTCAATACATGATGGAGTTTGACATGATATTTACTTGTATGTGGATTCCATTACGTATTGTTATTTCCAACCGTATAAGTTCTTTCGGAGACCATACATGGAAGACAAACATGAGGTTAATGACCACAAAACTTTGTTGCTAGCAACTCACAGTGGTGAAGCTACAGGTAATGTTGGGATCTAGTCGATTCTATTTTTTCTTTTGTATGGTCATATTTATAGAAATACGATTGTCGCGTGTAATCCAATTTTTGCTGAATATTTTTGTGGAAAATACTCATGTAACGTCAGTAGCTTGGCCATTCAAAGTGCAAACGACATTCCGTTACATGGTATAATTTAAAAGTCTTAAGGCATTTATGCTAGTTTGTTGGTTATCGAGGTAGTACTGAAGGTTCTAAGTTGATCTGATAATTTTGTTGCAAAATTCAGCAGTTATCTCAAACTCTGACAGAGTAGTATCTTTAAGTTTTGTGTAGATTATAAGGGTATAAGACCAGTGACATAACTTTTGAAATGTAGTGAGTGATGCAGTGAGCCTTACCAGGGGAACCTTGTTGTGTTATTTGTGGTCGCTATGATGAGTATATCTGTGATGAAATAGACAATGATATTTGCTATTTATTTCTCCGTTTCATGCTTTCTTTCTCTGTCATTATTGCAGAGGATTCTTTCACTGTTGATCATTATATACTGATACTGCCGAGACGAAATATAGTAAATCACCTTCAGTTATTCTTAAGACAATGCTTAAGGCCCCTGATCATCAGGTTGCAGGCCATCAAGCTCATGCTGGAAAGCTTGGGCCACTCGTAGATGGTTCTGGTTGCTTCTACAAGCCCCTGCAAAGTGGCGAACGCGGCAACATAGAGGCTGCTTTCTATTCTTCATTCTCTTCTAATAGCAAAATCCCGACTCATATTCGTCGACTTTTTCCCACTTTCCACGGAACCCAGCTTCTAGAAGCTTCTGATGGATCTGGTATGCACCCTCACCTTGTTTTGCAAGACATCGTCTCAAATCGCCTGGACCCGTCTGTTATGGACATCAAGATGGGGTCAAGAACTTGGTATCCCCAAGCTTCAGAAGACTACATCATGAAATGCCTTCAGAAAGATAGAGAATCAACAAGTGTGGCCTTGGGTTTCAGGATATCGGGTTTACAGACCTTTGAAAGTGAAAAGCTTGGTTACTGGAAACTTGATAGGGATGCCGTCCAAGATTTTACGTTAGAAGACGTTAAGTTGACTTTAAAGAGGTTTGTCTCTTCCAACCCGTCGTCAAATGCAGAACCTGATTGTTTACTTGCATCAACAATTTATGGTGGGTCGGATGGGATTCTGGCACAATTGTTAGAGCTGAAAGCATGGTTTGAGGATCAGACAATACACCATTTCTACTCCTGTTCCGTTCTTATGGTGTATGAGAAGGCAGGGGTGGGAGAGGAAGGGAGTCGGTCCCGCACGGGTGCTGAAGTTAAGCTTGTTGATTTTGCTCATGTTGTGGATGGAGAAGGTGTCATTGACCATAATTTCTTGGGTGGGCTCTGTGCTTTGATAAAATTTGTGTCAGATATACTAGTTTCTTCTACCAACAGGTCTCAAGCTGAAGGTGATCTAAAGGAACAGCCTGAGGAGATTGAGCTTTCTATTGCAAATGATTCGAAAGCATAGGCGGTTCGAGAGAAATGACACCCTTTAGTTGGTGGTAACTGGTAATCACTACTCGATGTCTTTCGATTTTTTTTTACCAGAGCTGATTGAACTCTCTTTACCTTTTAGAAGCCTTTTGATGGAGTTTACTTATACCAAGAGTAGATTTGGCTAGCTTATCATAGATTGCTCTGTAAAGGACAACCCATAAGCTATTATTTCTCCACTTATCTAGGCTCATTCTCGGGGTAAAACTTTATTCTATCATTAAATAAATCCAGTGATCCTGGAAACTGATTGATGCTGTAATAGGTACATTGACTTGATGTGGTAATTTTAAGTAGTAGATGTGGTAATTTCTTGTCCCTCTTCAATCTCGTCTCTAAACAGTGGTTAATGCGTTGTCTGCTTTAATGTGATCGGTATGATTTTTTCCTAATTTGCACACAACTGCATCAACTAATCACTGTACAAGCCAAATAGTTGTGTTTGTCAGATTCATCAACATAGTTGGGAACAGGGTGTACCAGAAGAAATTTGGAGGGGAGACGTTCATCTTCCTGAGTTAGGTTGCGTTACATCTTTTACAGCGCTTGTGTTCAGTGGAAACCCTGGTTAAGCTTGATGTTCAGTGGATGAGGCTGATTAAATAGGGAATTTGACTTTTGGGAATAGGATTGAGTTGATGTTCAGTGGAAAAGGCTGATTAAATAGGATTAAATAGGTTAAATAGGGAATTAAATAGGATTAACAGCGGATGTGTTAAGCTTGATGTTCAGTGGAAAAGGCTGATTAAATAGGGAATTTGACTTTTGGCCTTTGGGGTCCAATCCAAAATATAAAAATGTAGGATTGAGTTGCAGTTATGGAGCAATCCTGGTAAAGGGGCGGCATGAATTGGTAGAGGGGCGGCAAGTGTGATAGCAATGTCCCTCTTATTGGTTAGGGGGTGTCCTATAGGGATGTAGATTGACTAGATTACCCTTTCACCTTAAATCAACCAAAATCAAATCAATTTTTTTTTAACCTAATGAATCAAAAAAAAATCAAATCAGTTTTTTCATCTTCTTCTTCATCTTCTCTTCTCCTCTATCAATCCTAACCTCCATTAAAACCGAAAATTTCATCGTTTTCGATTAATCGGCGATTTGAAAAATGTTTGGAAAAACCCAGTTAGGGTTTAGTTTATCGTGTTGAATTTAAGTTAATTTTGTATCAAAAATTAGGGTTTTGTATGAAAATTGAAATTGAAATTTACGGGTTTATGCGAGTTACGGTTGGTAATAACTCAATTACCAACCGTACCGTATTGGTTGAAGAACATACTGATTGCTAACAACCCAAATACGAACCGTACCTTAAAAAAATTGAGAATGAGGTTTAGGTAATGCGGTTGGTGAAACCTTAGTTACCAATCACATTTAGGTTCTAAGTTGGTAACTTAATGAAAGTTACCAACCGTATATCATCTGAATGTTAAGAATTTTTAAATTAGTGATGTACGGTTCAAACTATAGATGACTTACCAACCGTAGTTTAGTTACTGGTTGGTTTTGATTCCTTTCTTATGAACCGTAATTAGTTACGGTTCGTATCCAAGATTTTCTAAAGAAATCAGAATCGGTATTACGATTGGGTTTTCCCCAAATTGAACCAGATTACGGTTGGTAACTAGCTTATTTCCAACCGTATGTTCTTCTTAAAATTTTAAAAATTTGATCTTTTACATACTTTAGATAATTTTGATCAACAAAAAGTTAATGGGAACTAATTTCGATCACTCACCTCTAATTTGCCACTTGAATCACTCATTTTGGTTGAGTGAATCAAAATCTAGGGTTTCACAAATATCACATAATTCTTTTTTTTTTTTATAACTCTAAAAATCTAATTTTAGAGTTATTATAAGTGAAAATTGATTATCAAACACTAATCTTGATTATCAAACACTAATCTTGATTATTAATAATAAGGGTTAATTGGTCATTTCCATTTTTTTTTTTTAATAAGGGGCACTTGAATTTACTTCTAATGATCTTTTTTGTCTTATTAGGTTGCCGCCCCTCTACCGATTCCTACCGCCCCTTTACCAAGATTGTTATGGAGACCCTGGTTAGACCGTGGATCCAAAACCGGCTGACAAAATAGAGTATTCCTGATTAGACAAGAAAATCAATTGTGTTGTGCGAAAGTGGTGTGCCTAGAACAAGTTCCAATTAGTTTACAAACGCGAGTTTGAAAGAGAATAGGTATTACTGCCTGGCTGGAACGCAATTGGACCTCAGCCGGTTCGCCAAGAATATCTTGGTATAGGTTCTATGCAGACCAAACCAGTTGATAGCTTCTGGATGCTTCCGTCAAAACATGGAAGTTGGTACGCAACGGGATAAGTAAAAACAAATGGAGAAACCCTAGAAATAAAAGAAGAATTTTTCCGTATATTTAAAAACAGACAGTTGTATTTATAGGATGAAATACTTGCAAATCAAGTTAGGTTTTGATTTCTCTCAAAACAAGTAAACACCCCAAAAGGAATTTACCCAAAATAAAACTCTCTAAGAAATAACACTTTAGAATTAATTTCCTAAAGAAAAAATTCCGCCTAAAAATAAATCTGTAGAAAAAGGACTTGGTGGATGGTATGCGCATACCGCATGGGTAAAAATATGTATTTTTACAACCCGCTTCCACCCACATTTTACAATTCATACATAAGTGTATGATTATATAGTGGAGCCCTTCTTTAGTTTTCCACAATGGGGGACTCAAAGGTCTCCACTTCATTCACCCAAAAATGAATGAGCATCCTTAGACCCTTAGGTCATTAGATCAAACCACACCAAGACCATAAAACCCTTTAATTAAAAACTCATTTTCCAACAACTTCACATGAATGAAATCTCTGAAAACGAAAATCGTGAGTAAGGAAAATAATATTTAGGCAAAGGTGTCCATGAGGTCTAAACCCTTACTTAGTGAGTAGTTACCGGAACTAATAGCTAACAGTTGAACCTAGTCTTGAACTCATAGCATTAGAATTACAACAACCACACATTCTCCTGTGTTATAAGTCATGTCATGGCCCTAATTTGGCCCCTGACATATCTTGCTTCTAATTCCTAGAGAATACAATACTCTCCATAGGAAGCGGCCCCACTTCCACATTCACATAGGTGAGTTCCATCAAGATGCTGACAAGCACCCAACTTCAATCTTCAATTTAAATCCAGGAACCACTAAATTTATTTAAAAGTCATCCTCCACATGCACACTATTACATCAACACTATAGCGGCCGTAGAATGAAATTCTTCAGATAGTGTTTACCTTTACCCACCATGAATTGTTCATTCGGAACCTTTGATCTTGGAATCTCTGGCCAAGAAGGTTATATCCTTCATGAAAGCTTAATTATTGAGTTTGCCCCATCCCCTGATGCTTACTAACTACTTCCTTGGACAAACTCTGGCTAAAGGGTCCGTGGATATCATCTTAATCTATGGAAATAACGCTCAAGTTGAGCATTATTGCTTAAAGTATCATGCTTACGAATATGTATAGACTTTCCATTGTAGAAGCTACCTAGCCCTACCTATCGTGATGTCGTCGAGGTATACAGATATAGTCGGGCACCGCCTGGCGCCGAGGAATATCTTCTAAAAAGCTTCTAGCTATCTGGCCCTTCCCTCCTCGCCATCTAACGCAATAAACCTGATTCCATAGTGGAACGAGCTATACATGTCTGCTTGGGAACTCTTTCAAGATACGACGACCTTCTAGAGTGAATACAGTATCCACTCTGTAGACTTAGAATCCTGATCCGGTGCATTCAGCTTTTATCGTAGACTTTCAGACGTCCTGATATCCTTCTGTAATTCAAACTAAAGGTTGGCTAGTACTTCAAGTACTGGCACTTCATTGCGCATCCCAATGTATCTTCCCCCGGATTACAAGTATACCTAATTTCTAACCTACTTACCGCGATAGGCAATGTCCGGTCTCGTATACCCATCAAATACATCGCACTTCCTATGACACCCCGATATTCAGCATAATCCCTACACCTTATTCTTCTTGGAGACTTTAATAATTAGAATCATAAGGAGTACACACAGGTTTACAGTTAAAACTGATTAAATTTAAGTATGGGATTCAACATAATGAGGACTGATCAGATCATAGCCATTAAGCTTCTTTAATCTTCATCCCTAATATGACATCACAAATTTCAAGTTCATGCGTCAAATTTCTCATTCAATAAGCTTAGTGAATTAATAACATCCATGTTGCACTTAGTATAAGCATACCATCAACATACAAGTATTACAATCAATACTGGTATCCTGACAAGTTTAGTATAACACACTTATCATATCTTTATTAATTAAAACGATTTAGAAATCATCATGATCAAATCTCATGCCTCATGAAGCTGTTTTAACTATACAAAGATTTCTAATAGTTATAAAGACAACCTTTTAACTACAAAGCCTCAGGTTGTTCCGTATAAATTTCTTCATTTCCACTCCAATTATTAAGAAACGCCGCTTTACATCCATTTGATGCATCTTGATTATGGGACGTAGGCTATAGCAATTAACATCCTAATGGATGCCAATTTACCACTGGTGATATGTACAAATAAATTTATACCTTCTATTTGTCTATAGCCTTTAACCTACTAACCTAGCTTTGTATTTTTCAACAAGCCTATCTATCTACGCTTCTTGAAAAATCCATTTACAAACCTATGGCCTTACACCCTGAGGTGTAAATCTACAAAGTTCAAAGTACCGCTTTTCTGATGGAATCCATTCTCTCATTAAAGGAAGCTTCTCCACCAAGGAGCTTCTGGACAAGCTCATGGCTTCTTTATAAGTTTGAGGATCAGACTCGCTAGGTATGTTATGCAAACGGATAGGTTTTCTTATTTCTAACCCTTTACCCTTCTAGTTCTACTTTAGTTCATCTCTCATCTAAAGGTAATATCGACTAGTTGAAGGCACATCTAGGGATCATCTAAACATCTCGAGAATCATGTTTCAAAAGGAAAACATTCTCAAAACTCAGCATCCCTAGGACCTATGATAGTGTATTCAACTATATGTCGAAATTTCTGAATCACAACCATAAACCTATGAGCACTAGAATGTCAGATACCTTATAAAACGCATCAACGGTTTTGGGTCCTATCTTGTTTTCTTAGGAGGAGGGATGCCACCTAGACAAGCACCCCCACACTTGAAGTAATCATAAGATGGCTACCTTCATAACTCATGGAGTTTCCTTATCCTGATCCCCTTTAAAAGGTACTCGCTCAGATGTAATCATGAGGATAGCCTCAATAAATTCGAAGGTGGGGGTCCAACTAACAACATGGCATTCACTTCATATCCTAAGGGTACGGTTCTTACGTTCAGCTACACCATTGGACTGAGGTGAATAAGGAGGGGCAACCTCATGTATTATGCCATGCTCTTTCACAGAATCTCATAGAAATTCCCTGTATCACCACCACTGCCATACCTATTTTATGTAGTATTCTAATTGATTTTCGACTTCACTTTATATATCTAAAGGCTTCTACAGAATATCCTTCCTCTAAGTAAGTAAACATGTTAAAGACTTCAGACAATCATCTATAAAGTAATAAACCATTCTCTACCACCTCTCGCTTGAACCGACTTCATATCAACTTAGTCTGAGTGGGATTAAATCTAAGGTTTAGGAGTTTCTCTGACATTCTATTGAATGATTTCTTAGCATGCTTTAGATTCTACGCAAATCTCACACCTATGATTTTATCTAAAGTGAATTTGGTGTAACTTTGGACACACAATTTATGCATTGATTTATAGTTTACATGACCAAGTCTACCATGCCAAACATTCAATGACACACACATGTATTTAAGAATCATTCACTTCATCTGTGATAGCATTAAGTTTATATAGACCCCGCCTTATAACGCTTACCCACATAATCATTGCCTTTAGTTACTATAAGTTTAACCACTGTAAATCCTCTAAAAACCCTTATCATCTAAAACAAAATAACAAGAAACAAGATTTTTGCAAGATGTATGGAACATGAAGAACTTCTATTCAATGTGAGAGTCTTCCTCTGTGATGAGTTTGCATCGACCTTTCCTTTTCGTGCAACCTCTGATGCAGAGTTACCTATATGTAGTTTCATTTACCCCTAAATTTCTTCAGTAGAGGTGAACAGTCCGTTCTTACAAACGCGTTTTGTAGCTCGTGCTCTACCCACCAAATTTCATCACATTGGTAACCAAATTAACTTTAATGACCACAAAGAGAAAAACTCGCTCTTGTTCTTCAACTAAGTTAGGCATTATATTCTTCTATCCTTAATGTCTACAAGGAACTTCCATACAATTTATTTCCACATACCCAACAAGGACCTTACTTTAGTAATGCTAGACTCGTTTACTTCTAAACATACCTTTCTTGTTAGGTCCATGCTTGAGTTGCGATAGTTGTTGTCACCTTTTCCAAATACTTTAGATGACTTGTGTTCAGACATATGAGCTTTTGTTTGCCATGTCCATTGGAGATGACACTGCCTGTTCCTTGGTGCACATCATCTCTTCTACTTGAACCTTATTTCCAATTCAACCATGTCGATCTCCAGCTTACACCCCAGTTTTTCTTGTACTCCGACCAAGAAGATGGTAACCCTAATCACCCTCAGACATTTGAAAGTCTCATCAACTGCATCACATTCCCCTCAAGAAGAATCTCGTTAATGATTTGTTGAAGTTCGAGGAATTGATCAATAACACACTTGTCATTCGTCATCTTGAACCTATAAACTTTAGCACTGTAAATTTCTTGCTTCCCTTTAGAAGTCTCAACTTGGTGACTTTAATAACACAGTCCACAACTCATAAGCAGTCAGTTCTCTTATAATCTTAAAATCATACATCGCGATCTTCCAAAACCGCTCATGATAGTGATTTAATAAAATTAGACCTCGTGTTAATTTGATCCTCCTCAAATCAAATTTTCAAGATTTTCGTACAAATCATCACCGAATCAAGACATAGTCCAGCTTATGATGGCTCAGATAAAACAACATCTTGGATTGCTATCTCTAAAATCCTTTCCAAATTCTTGGTGGTCTTTCACTGCGATTCTATCAAGGCGAGTTAATGTGTTAAGATTGTTGGAATCTTTGCAACAATGAACATCACGTTAGATGTATCAAAATAATATGTAAAGAACTAATGCTAAATAGCTCTACCGAAATAACCGGATTTAGGTAATCACAAAGTTCAACAAGTTGTCCTTAACACATTAGTTCGCTGTATACTGAAGTTGAGTAATGTTAAATCCCTCACAATAAAGATGTCCAAGATAAGACTCGCCTGATATAACTTGAGTTAGCACAACGCAAGTTACCTTTCTCTCGAATCCCCAGCAACGTGATAAAAGTGAAAACGAATGAGAAACCTCAGAAATAAAAGAAGAATTTTTCCAGAGATGAAAACGATTTTCGAGTTGTATTTATAGGATGAAATACTTGCAAATCAGTTAGGTTTTGGTTTCAAAAATAAGTAAAACACCTAAAAGGAATTTACCTAAAAATAAAACCTTAAGAAATAATTTTAGAATTAATTTCCTAAAGAAAATATTCTACTACAAAAAAACTGCGGTAGAAAAAGGGACTTGGTGATGGTATACGCCAAGATAACGCATGGGTAAAAATATGCATTTTTTCCAACCCGCTCCACCCACGTTTTACAATCTATACACAGTGTATGATTGTTATAGTGTGGTGCTCCTCTTTGCCTTTCACAATGTGGAGACTAAAGGTTCCACTTCATTCAATTCAAAATGAGTGAGTATCCTAGAC